>JAAGAY010006914.1:0-24901 GCA_011801015.1 Ardeotis arabs | reverse complement strand
CCTTCCAACCCTAACCATTCTATGATTCTATGATTCTAAGGAGAGAGAAAAAAAAAAAATCTTATGTCTAAGAGAAAAGGCCAGTTTCTAATTGCTGAGGTTTTTTTTTTTTGTTTTCTTTTTTTTTTTTTCCCAGAGGACAGATAATCTAAAACAACTACTTTTCACCACTGCAAGCACTTGCCTTTTGGGTAGTCTTTTTCAACTGGTGTAGGGTGGAAATGTTAACAGAATCTGTGTACTACTACCCACACTTACTCATAGAAAATTTTTCAAGGATTTGACTAAGTCTTCAACCAAACTATACAGAAATGTGAGCTATGGCACATCTTCTAGGTCTGGCCTGCCAACATCCTCCAGACAAGGGATATACTGCCATATGGACTGGACTGCTGGTCAAGACATCCAAGACCCTCTGCATGGAAACCAGGAGAGAGCAGGGGTAGGAGGGTCCATGGGCACACCTGGTTCTCACCCTAACATGAAGTTAGGATGACCAGGATACCAGCACCTGGTTCTAAAGTGTAAGCATAGCACAATAAAGTCCATATCTAAAGAGTATCACCTCTTGCCAGTACAGGGGCCTACATCTTCACTGGAAAGAAAAAAAAAGGTAGAGATCTACACATTTATAAGTGTTGACCCTGATGAACACTTAGAAAACATATTAATATGTATCGTTAAGCATTTGTTCTTAAGACAACTCACCCCTCTGCAAAAAAAAAATGGCACAGCCCACAATGCCACACCCAAAACCCCAAAGAAACATTAAAAATTACCCAAAATCTTTCAAATCCTTCAATAGGATTTAGTAGCTGCCTTTCTGCACACAAGCAAAGTCTTCTCTCTCTTTTCTAACTAATACATAGTCTTGGAATTGACCTGGAGAAAATAAATCTGTTCTTGCAAATACTGCTCACTGCAGTGCTTTATGCCTCCTCCATACACCAGCTGAAATACTAAATAAATTTTGACATTAGCATTTGTTATGACAACTGCAAGGAAATGTTTAAGGGCTTTTTCTCTTCTCAGATTAAATCTTTTAAAATAATCCTTTATTTTAACAGCCAGAAAGGGGACATTTTTCTAATGCAAGACATTCTGAGGCAAAATCACGTCCTTTATCTGCTCTGAAAGCTGAAAATCCTTTTAACACAGAAGCTCTGGTATCGCTTTCCAGAATGGTCACTCAAAGAACTTTGCAATTTCCGTGCACTGGTTAGATGCACTTTCCACACTAGGAGAGCTGATTCTAGTTTGGTTACTGTTTAGATGTATACTTAACACTGAATGACTGGCAGTGGAAGAGGTACTATGTTACAAGGCTTTGGGGTGTTCTGTGACCACGTGCTATTTCTGATGGTGTAATTTGCTCTTGAATGGATAGGAAAACTTGAGAGATTCATATCAGTCTCTCTGAGATCCATTCCACTGACTTTCATGGTAGTGAAATTTATGCTAATGACTGGGAAATGGGGAATTTGGAGATTTTCTTTATCTGAGTCACATGCATAGAATCATATAATCATAGAATAGTTTGGGTTGGAAGGGACCTTTAAAGGCCATTCAGTCCAACCCCCCTGCAAAGAGCAGGGACATCTCCAACCAGATCAGGTTGCTCAGAGCCCCGTCCAACCTGACTTTGAATGTTTCCAAGGATGGGGCATCTACCACCTCTCTGGGCAACCTGTTTCAGTGTTACAGTTCATTCTAACCAGGGGTTCTTCAAGACGGAGTTACTAAGGACACTTACCTCTTGTTTCCTTCTGTTGACTACTTTTTAGTATTCAACTTACTGTGAGCATTTAGAGTCTCTAAGTTCCTTCTTTCGGTCTTGACTTCTTCTCCTTCTGTCTTCTTGGACACAGAATACCTCTTTTGGTTATCAGATCTAAATGTAACTGTTTCCTTCCTGCTCTTCCTAAACTCTACTTTCTTTGATGTCTAACACCTTCACCCCAACTTTATTTCCTTTTCTTTCCTATTTCTGCACATTCTTTTCTCTTTGCTTTTTCTCTCTGGCTACCCTAACTGAATTTGTATGATCGCACTTGACTTTCTTTGTATTTTTCAGTGAATTCATCTGCTCTCTAAGCCCCTCAACTTTTTCCTCTGCTCTAGGAATTGACTTCCATTTAATATCTATGTATGCTGCGTGAGCTTCATGCCTATCTGGGAGCACTGCATATATCGCACTCTGGATTGCCTTTAAACCTCGGTAGCCAGTCCGCAAAGCTCCTGCTGTTCCTCCTCTCAGTAAGGTTATAATTTGTAAATAAAAGAACTTCTCTGCACTGAGCGCACCTAATTGTACTGTCTGTGGTTCACTAAGCTTCTTCCTCAGTTTTTTACACAATATACACCGCCTCTCAGGATCTACTACAACTGTATTAAAAGCTTAGCCTGATTTTGTGTACTCAGGTTATTTCTCTTTTACAGGGTTGTGCTCTTCAGGATACTTTTTGCTATCTAGATCAGGTTAACAGACAAGGAATAAATAAGTCATTTATTCTGTTATGTTAGCAGTGTTATGTACAGGTTTCCCCACACAAGTGTGTTAAATACCCACAAAGCACCTCATAGCATGTAGGAATGGGACATTACAAACTCTTTGAGAAGACATCTGCAGGCTTTTTGCCCAGATTTTATTAAAGCATTTAAAGAGGTATTTCAACATCTAGCATAAGAATTTGTACAATTAGGGTGAAACTCACCACTGGGAAGAAAGCCAGCATAAGACCTCTTCAATGCTCACATCCCAATTAGGCGCTTCAGAGAGTAAATGATGACCAGGTCTTATCCTGGTATCCTATCCAAGTATTAATTAGGTCCTCAAGCATTAATCTGTTTATCCAAGTGAATTTTTCATCCAAGTGCAAGGTATGGTATTCAAAACATTTATAGTACTGCACTAGGCTCTAGGATTGGGATTGATTGCACTTGACTTTATGTCTGCATCTCAGTAACTCATCTAGCCACCTTTTATTGCTAATGGAAAGAGAAAAGCCCATTCACGACATGAACTGTGAGCCCACTCAAATTTTATCCAAACAATCGACTACACTGGTGCTTTCTTTGACAAGCAGAGGAACAAGTCAAGTGTTACAGAGATGGAGGATCAGAGAAAAAGATTAAGTTAGGACTGAGAATGTGGCCACCAGCTGATTTCCCACTAATCCTTAATTTAAGTGTTGTTTCCCTCAAACTGTTTAGCCAAACATTTTGATCTAACTCCAAAAAGTATTAAAGACAGAAGATTAGCATGTTATCTGTTCTGTAGAATTTTTTAGCTCCTCCTATATATACAAAAAAAAAAAAAAAGAAAACGGTGAGCACCTCTCCTGCATAGCCCTGTTTGGTTTAGCACAGGTCTGGGGCTTTATGCACCCATGGCTGCTTTGCATTATACCCCACCACTGCCACAGTAGCGTTCATGTGCATGGCCCTTTGCACAGCAGCTGTCACAGAAAGCTGAGCACACAATCACTTCTTTCTGTTTGCTCCTGTTGTTGTCATGATTTATTAGGTACAAAGGCAGGAGACTGGCCCCGCACAAGTCGGAAATAGAGTGTTTCACCCCAAAAGGGAGTATGGGGAATGGTGGGAGAGCTACAATGACCAGGTAAGCAAACGGCATGTGGCCTTAGGGCAGTGTGATATGTCTGTGAGCAAGAGGAGCAGCCCTGGGACAATGCCAGGCCAGATCCTCTGTCTGTAATTTCTGTGCATCCCATATAGTATGTTTAGAAAAGAAAAAGAAAGAAAGAAAACGTGTAGCCACTGCTGATTTCTATGTTCCATCTGACCACCAAAAAAAAACCCTGCACCGTGTTCATTCGAGTGATCTGAACCACGTGTCCTGTGTGATGTTGTCATAATATGGTGCTTTGGGGAAGAGAAACTTCATACCCAACTCATTAATCCAGTAGACCAGATGAAAAGACATAGCATTCAAGCTTGGAGGAAGCAGCTCCAGAACTCCCCTGGAGTGGTGGCCCCACTACATTTTAGGGGTTACATTAGGTGCAATCAAAAGAGCTTTTAAAAAGAGCAGAGAAAATCTGATTGATAAAAACATTTTCAATATGAAAATGTTGGTTCTTCTCAATCAAAATACCTTGTGGGAAAGTGCTGAGTTTTACAGTGGTTTTAAGGAAAGCTTTCAAACTCATTTTAAGTAGAATCCAGAACATATTATTCATAACTTTCTCCATTTCATTTAATTTAGATATCTATTTTCAATTTTGTTTTGGCCATTATATATTACATAACATTATACATCAGTGCTAGCATTTTAATGAATATCAAATACATTTTTTCACTGTTACTGGGATAAACTTCCAATATTGCTAGTTTGATATTTTTGTATTTAAATAGTTCAAATTATTTAATTCTGTTAAATACTTGGAGATTTCAGCTGCTCATCTCATTTTGAGTCCAGTCAGATTTCCAAATGTTGAACTCTCCCAAAGGACAGAAAATCCATTTCTCCAGACATCTATTAATAAATGAATAAGTCACATTTCTCACAGTTGGTTATAAATCTTTCATGAAGCAATACTCTTAATAAGCATTGTATCATTGTGTTACATTCTACTACAAGTTAGAAGAATTTTGTTTACCATTTATTAAAAGATCTACTTATTCCTTATCAACCTCTTTAACGTACTTATAAATGTAGCCTTAGAGCACAGAACAAACAAATTAGAATAATAGAATCATACAATCATAGAAAGAATCATAGACTAGTTTGAGCTGGAAGAGACCTTAAAGATCATCCAGTTTCAAGCCCCCTGCCCTGGGCAGGGACACCTTCCACCAGACCAGGTCGCTCAAAGTCCCGTCCAACCTGGCCTTGAACACTTCCAGGGATGGGGCATCCACAGCTTCTCCAGGCAACCTGTTCCAGTGCCTCACCACCCTCATAGTGAAGAATTTCTTCCTTCTATCTAATCTAAATCTACCTTCTTTCAGTTTAAAGCCATTACTGCTTGTTCTTTAGTTTTCCCAAGCGTTACATCACAGGTGAATTTTACCATTGTAGGAGGGTGTTCAGTGAAACACTTGCACAGTGTTATGTCCCCCTTGGGTACAATAATATTCATCCATGCACATAAGGCTATCAGCTACAACACCACAGAGCACACACCTCGGGGCCTCCTTCTGTCCAAGTAACATCAGGAACACTCATGTTGTACAAAATGTATACACGTCTGTTATTTTTCGTCAGCTGGGATTCTGTTTCTTGTCTGTGTGTTGTCTGAATTTTTTTTTCCCTACATTGCATTGCCTTTGGTGATGTTTATCCTTCATTTAAAAGCTATCTGGAGTCACTATATAAGAGAATTTTCAAGAGCGGAAAAGTACATGTAAATGTCAAACAACTGTATTTTGTTGTACAATATTCAGCTCTGTTTTGCCTGGCCATATATACACACTTGAAAAACTTCTTTTTTATATTTTATATCTTCACAGTGAAGAATCTGTTTGCATTCCAGACTGTAATCGATCTGAGTCAAGTAGAGAGGAGAAAAAGGTTCCTGTTAAAGAGGATGCCCTAACAGTCAAAAAGACTGGAAACTGTGTCAGTCTAATAGTTCCACAGCAAGACTGTCAGCTGCAAGACCTACTCAAACAGTTAAGAACACTTGCTGCTTAACAGAGAGTGCAATTGCATTTGATGGCTGTGTTTTGTTGTCTCCAGCCACAGTGTCCTGGCCAGTGGTCCTTGTCAAATTTCATGAGCAAAGTAGAGTTGCCACTGAACCACCTAGGAACCTTCCAGAAAGAACGTAGATGTTGCAGAAAGGAAAGTAGGTGCCATTCTCCTGTCTCAGTAAGTACCAGACCAGTGCTAGAAGTCACTGAGATGAAGTGCAGATGGAAAAGACAGATGCAGGGGTCTGACTGTTTATGAATAATGAAAAAAATCTCATCATCTCACAGGACGAAGAGGTCTCGTGATACTGACCAAATCCCACTTACATCCCTTCGGTCTAAAAAACGCTGTGCAATTTCATACTGGACAGTATTGTTCAGCTCATGTTCTCAAATCCTTTGTGCAATATTATATTTGTTTTCCAACCCTAGTGTGAATATTTTTCACATTTTTGCCTATCTCATTATATTAGTCTTACAAATGATTTGGGAATTTTCAAGATGAAAAGTTACATAAAAATAGCAGTAATGGGTACACTATATGATGATTTGTAAGGCTATTTCTGATTAAGAGAAGTTACTACATGCTGCATCATCTGTGAGCATCATTCATAGAATCACAGAATCATAGAATGGTTAGAGTTGGAAGGGACCTTCAAAGGTCATCTAGTCCAACCCCCTTGCAAGGAGCAGGGACATCCCCGACTAAATCAGGTTGCTCAGAGCCTCATGTATCTATCATTCACATGTATCTGATAAAAATCAATTATAGAATGGTATGTTTTATGAGGCTTTCACAAAGCAGCCATTGTAAATTATTTTTTTTGTTAATTTCTTGTATCATATTTGCATTTCTGATTTGATTAAATGCAATGAATAAGAAACTACTCAATAATTCACAAGAGTAATTTTTCTGCTTATAAGTCCCATGTGCGCAAATACCTCTGTAACTATGTATCAGGCATGCCAAACACCTGAAATTCCTCAAATTGTGTATTCTTCACAGAGAAAAGAATTCAAATGAACCCTTGACTCTGGAGATACAACTGGATATTTCTTTTCTTTTTTTTTTTTTTTTTTTTTTTTTTTTTTTTTTTCTTGTGTACTGCTTGTGCTCATGATTTCAGGGTTGGGTAAGCTGATGATTAATGTTTTCCCAGTTTCAACTTCATACCTTTAGCAAATTATCAATGAAAAAAACCCCAACATGCTGACTAAGCAATGCTGAAAGCATCCTAAAGCTTTGTGCATCAGCAAGAAGAACTCACAGTTCAAGAGATGGCGTTGTCCTCTCTCTATCCAGTCAATAGGATGCTCCAGGATATCAGAGATCTCCTCAGAGATGCTTGAAGTGACATTTTTTGGACGAGAACTGAAACCTAGCACAGCTGCCTTAATTAACAATTGCAATGAGGTCATAGTAATAAAGGAAAGAAGTTACACCTGGTATCAAAATCATTTTTGCATTCTGGGTCACGATAACAGGCGTCCTAGAAATGTTTCATTCAGATACCAGACACTTCATTTTCCGTTCTAACCAGGCATGCTGCTGGAATAGCTGCCAGCATTAGTGTTGCTGGTGGCTGCACTGGGAGCTCATTGGCAAAGTTTCTGTCCATCAACTCTCTCTCACTTTGTAGTTTCTTTCACCCTTATACATTAAAGTAATTCACATAAACGTCAGCTGTGATTTTCATGAGGAAAGGAGGTATCAACAGAATACAGTTTGTGGAGTAATAGAAACAAATATCCTTGCTGTTGTTAACAGAAAACAACTCTCTTTGCAAAATAATTGCAAAATATGTGGTTTACTTCTAGAACTAAGGACAGGACAAAATGAATTTTTGCCTTGTATCATTTTTCTTTTGTATTCTGTTGTTACCTATCTCCACAGAACAAGCAACATGGAAATAATTAAAGCTGAATTACTTGAGTGATATATCACTAGCAGGCTATTTGTGTGTGACAGAATTGGCTTTCATCAGGGAAACAATTATATAGACATGTAGAGGTTTCCTTAAATGTTATTCAAAATGGCAACAACATAAACCATTACAGTGGTAGAACTGACCTAATTCAGATACCTTAGAGTTCTGTGCCCAGTTTTAGCCACTCATCCAGGTTGTCCTACAGTCCCAGGAGAAGCTATGACTTTTTGTTGCAAGGCATTTGCAGCCTCCTAACGATGAAGAATTTGGGTCACTACAAGTGAAGTGTATATTGATCTGAGATTGACTCAAGTGGCAAGAGTAGAGAAACAAAATACACATGCGCCCATGCTTGCATGCATCACAGGCACACATGCAGGTGACCCCTTATGAAGAGTCAGTCTTTAATTAAACCTACAGATAGAGCACAAAATCTTCTCAGGCAGAGTAACGATATCATTAAGTCTTTAATAAGGTTTCAGCAGAGGACTCTAAAAGGACAACAACTTCTTACTATTTATTTTGAATAAAAAGTTTTCTCTTTGGCAGAAAGTTATATGGACTAAGTTAAGTACAGAAGTTTATCCTGTTTACCACTGCCAGCTGCTTTGTGAATAAGACAGAAGGGATTATCCCTTAAAGACAGGAGAAAATTGTCCTTAACAAACAGGCTTGGTCTACACAGTGTTGGAGCAATAACTTAACTACATCAGTTTCTTAAAAAAACAAGATATTGCTTCAGGTTTGAAAGCAACACTCCACTCCAGCGACTGAAACACCTAAGTATAACTTTGCTGCCAAGTTTACCTCAATGAAATTTAAACTAGTGTTCTGAAATATGAATTTTCATGCAAGGACTTACAAATTAAAGATTTTGAAATTATTCCTTATTATATTTATGTGAGGACAGGTTGCAAACAGGTCATACAGGTCTCCATCAAGTTATTGTCCAGTGTCTGTTTTCTGTTGTATCATTTCAAATCTGGAATCAGGTACTGACATTGGTATGTGACAGAGAACAAAAATTCTCTTAAATTTTTGTATTAATCTCCATCAATTCCTTGTATTTCAGTTTCCACTGGTGAATAATACTGTGAAGCTATGTCTTCTAAGCTTTCTTAGAAAATAATAAATTCCATAATTTTAAATTGATTTTCCTATTTCATGTGAAGATATTAACAAGAGAATAAGTGACTTATTTTCAGAATACATACGCTTTCAGCAACTGTCCCAATACTAGTCCCTAGGCGCTCACTATCAGAATTAATTTTAGCAATTTCAGGTAATTAATGAGAACAGCACACTTGTTAAAACATGAGAGTTTTCAGCTGCTGTGACTGTCCATTCCTCCTCCTGTTTTTCACCACTTCTGCATTTTGCAGGACCTCACAAAACAAGATTGATTTAATAGCATCTGGCTAAAGAAGCCCTGGTGGCAGAGCTATGCAACATTTCATAGAAAATCATACACAGAGCAAGAAACGCTGAAACAAAACTTATGCTACCTCAATCCAAACAAAGAACAAAGTAATCTATTCTAGACAGTAAAAAAAAAATACATGTGTAAGAGGGGGGGAACATTTTTCTTAACACTTAAATGGATAAAAAGCAGTTAATATCCCTTATGAATACAAAACAAAGCCGTAAAGACAAAACTTTAGTGACTCTAAAAAGATTAAGTAAGGGAAAAAAATGAGAAACAATACTAATTGATATTCTGTCAGCAAGTGGACAACTGTAGAGGAAATACTTGAAATATCAGAGACTTCAAAAGGTCTCTCATTTATACCACTTTCTTTTCTTGTACGTATTATACCATGGTAGGTCTAGCAGGCTAGGAAAATGCCTAGCTATCAAAATCAAAGCAGCTTTAATAAAGTGACTGGAGAAACAATTAGTATGACTGGTTCTGAGGAAATCCCTTTCATACATTATACTGAACATAATTAACCTACAGTGAAAGAAAAAAAAATGTGCCATGCAAAAGGTTTTCGTACCAATATATAAAAGCAAGTGTTGTTCCTTTCACAGAGGTGATAAATGATTGCACATCTCAGTCAGTGTCAACTTTGTAGTAAGTAGGTGCAGCATGATAAAGTGGATAATAAATTTCTGAGACAACAATCCCAATTATTGCTGGGCAAACTACTAGGATTTTAACTATAGGGTTCATTCCCTACTGATAAATTGCGGTTTGCTTCCTATTCAGTCTTTTTTATATTAAGGAATTTGCCATGACTAATGGTCAAGTCTTTCAGGTTTTTGTGCAAAATTTACATCAGACAGACACTGGGTCTCCTTTAGAGCCCTAGGATCTCCATGGAAGCCACGTATACAACTTGATTTCTCTTGGGCACAGTGCAAAGGCAGTAAACGACTGTGTCAGCCAAGACTGACCCAAAATCAAACTGGAATTCAGGGGGGGCTGGTGACAGCTGCTCCATTGAAGATTAACTGTCAGGTGCCTTTCCCCAGGGCTGGACACATCCCCGGATTTCATCTTTTTCCCTTCCTCAGACTCCTCAGCCTCATCTCTCTCCTTAATAATTGTCTCCTGAACGGCGACGAGGGAGGGAGTGGCATGTTCCCTTCACAACCTCTTACAGTCTGACCTTCAGTCAACTGAAAAAGGCTACTTGCATTCAGTGCTCATGCACACACTTAAAGCTGTAGGGTTTGAACATCTGTATTAAGCCAGTGCCTGAAGTCAGGAGTGATGCTGAAATATGCCTGAAGTTAGAGGGATGCCTCTTTCTTTAGGCAAGTGTTTCTAATTGCATTGGGTAACCCTTCATGTTAACAGCATTTATTTCACCTCTGTGGCAAGCAGGTCTGTCACAAATCTCTTTGAGCTCTGAACTCAGCAGGAGTTAAGCCACTCCACCAGGCAGGACATCCAGGACTGGAACTAGGCCCTCTCCTTCTGCCAGATCAAGGTTAGGGGTGACAGGTCACCCTGCATCCTGGTCCAGCTCAAACTCAGCAGGAGCTGGGAGGAGGTCTCATGGTCATCATATCAGAACTAGAGGCAAGATCTTGCCTACCAAAGGATCCAAATCCTGCTCCTGCTGCTGGCACTGAGCTCCTGCTGAGTTCAGGACTCAGCACGGCCAAGGAGCCAGGGCTCTCAAACAGTTCTCAACACCCACCGAGGACCTGTTCCAGTGGGAGAGGCACACATTCCTCAGAGGCAACAGTTTTCCTCCAGAAGACGGTAGTTCCAGCTTCTGTTCAGTTCAAAAGCACATCCACAGAGGTGCAAAGAGTCAAAGTGATCAGTGCTACAGGTTAGATTTTGCTTTTCCTGCTTGCTCTGACTGAGGTACAGCAAAAGGAAGGGATTGTCTGAAGAGCAAGTTACAAGCCACCAGCTGTTCTGCTTGGCATTTTGGGGGTAGGTGCGTAACAGTTAACTTCCAAGATCCAAGTAACAGCCTGGTGATCACTGCAGCAAAGGGGTAAGCCCTTATATATTCATGTAGATCATCTCCCAGTCTACCCTCTCTTAAAATACCCACTGGTTTACGTTGTGTTTGTCTGCTGGATTCTGTCACACTGCTTTTGAAGGGGAAAGCTGACAGCATATGTCGTGTTACATGATCCACTGCAATTCCATGTAATGTAATCGTGGATGTGAACCCACAAGAAGGTTTTGTTTACTCTTAGCATACAACTTTTTTTTTAGATGATTGGAAGAGCTATTCAACCAATAGTACGTGGCAGGCCTCCACATGAAGGCTGGCATAAAGTCATCTGTGTTTAGTAAACTATGTGTCTTGCAAACTGTTACACTGCAGGCTAACATGTGTGAGTGTATATCTGTTTCAGGCTTAAAAAGTAAACAAACAACAAATTTGTGATACTCTGCCAGGGTCTCCAATGTGGTTCTCTCTCTAAAAATCCTAAATAGTTGTAGCAAATGTTTTGGAAACCAAAGTGAATTGTTTAAAGTTCTGTGGCATTTTATATATAAATCGTGCTTATTCATATGTGGAGACTATGTTTTTCCTGTTGACATCATTTCAGAGTCATTGTCTGTTTCAGCTGAGAAATATTTCTAATGGTCTTTCTTAATCCCAAGGACTATAGGTTAATGCATGTATAAACACCAGCTCATCAGCCTAGGAAGATGGAAAAGGAAAGGAGTGGTTTCATACTGTGTGTTTATAAGTGCTGCAGCTGTTTTTCCACAGGTAGTAAAAGGAGAAAAATATGCAACTTTGATAAAAAGCAGGGTATGATGAGGTCTGAAGAGAAATTACCCTAAGAGGACTCATTTTTCAGGAGAGTGGAGCAAAATGTTTATTGCTGTCTCCAAACTCAGGTCACCATGAGGACCTGCTTGTATAGCTTGTCCATTATTTCTTTACTACTAGGAATATAGTTTTATTCTCTGAGCTGACCTGCAATTTAAAAAAATTATTTATTTAAGCTAGCGGTGGCTAACTTAGCAAGCACCTTGATGAAGAAGAGGTCACCCATTAGAAGCATCTCTCCACCCACAACCAGTAGAGCCCCTTTCGGAGTATTGCTTCAGTACTTCCAAGTACTGGGATATAAGTAGATTTTTTTTCCCAGCCATGACAGACTATGCTTCTCCACCTCCCAGCCTACACACCCTGCCCCGTACCAGGATTCCATGGCCATCATCCTACACCAAGCTCCTTGCCATTGCATGCTTCCAGGCCAGCCTACATACTTGTCCCATGCAACCCAAACAGTTCAGGTCTCTCATCTATTCCCTTCAATCATCACTGGTCCATGCATCCCCCAGTCCCACAGCTCCCCTTCCAGACACCAATCCAACAGAAGGGAAACCATCAAACTGCTCCCTCCCCCAAGATGGACACTGCCTATGTCCTGAGGGCAGCAACAGAGGTGTTATCAGTGGCCATGAGCTAGCTCACAGTAGTTCACAGCTGGGTGCACAAATGGTCTGTGAAATGAGCTGGCACACTCCACTTGCTTTCCAGGAACATATAGGTATAAATGACAGATATATTGCAACAGATAGATATAGACATAGATACAGATGAAATTGGTCAGCTTTATGATGACTATAAGCTCTGGGATACCACACACCCATGGTATAGGTACAGTGATCATATTTTTAACTTTGATGCAAGTTACCATCTCGTCTCATTTCTGTTTACAGCTCTAATGGGAAATCAGTTTCCTGGGCTCAGAATGAGAAAAGCAGCAGAGGAGCACACCTTTGGCAGCGGTTGTCCATCCACATCAACAAAAAAGAGAACCCCAATCAAACTGCAGTGATCAAGCCTTTTTCTAAAAGCACAGATAGTAGCCGACATAGTAGCAGTGCTACATTTCCTGAGGCCAGTGCCAAAACACTTTACGACGTTTCAGAAGCTGAAGAGCAGTACCCAGCTCAGTACCGACCGCAAACTCCCTCGCCTATCAGCACCTTGAGCCACAGAACTGCCTCTGTTAGCCGAACAGAAGATGATGCCCCTACCTTCCAGTCAGAGCCTCCTCAGCGAAGTAGCTCCTCTCAAGGCTCCCTCATGGAGCAGATCAGTAGCGTGGTTACTCGTTTTACAGCCAATATCAGCGAGCTGAACAATATGATGCTTTCAACAGCAACTCCAGGGACAATGGTGGCGACTCCTCTCTGCTCTTCATACCTGATCCCACGGGAAATCCAGCTCCCTACGACGATGACCACGTTTGCAGAGATCCAACCACTTCCTTCTATTGAAGTCAATGGCGCTTCACAGTCAGCTAGGAAACCTTCAAATGGCAGCGTCAAAGAAGGCACTTCAGAGACCCCATCAACAAAGCAAGACCTTGAGGAGTTGGTAGCTTTAACTCCTCCTTCTCCTTTTAGAGACTCCATCGATTCTGGAAGTGCATCTCCCAGCTCTCCGGTTTCTGAATCAGCTCTCTGTATCCCATCCTCCCCAAAGTATGACACACTCCTCATCAGAGATTATACTCAAAGTTCTTCTTCGCTGTGAATGTAGTTCAAGACAACATTGGATCTCAATGACTACAAGCAAGTAGTGAGAGGACAGCCAGGCCTTCAAGATCTCCAGTGTTTACGCAGATAGCGTGAGAGGCATCGGGTCATCTTGTGAGAAACAGAGAAGAAGAGGAATTACTTGATAAGTGGAAACATCAGATTAATTATGCTATTTTAAAGACAAAATGACTCTTGGCAGATTATCGTGGCCTTAAAAAAACATGGGCTTTTCAGAAACACTGAATCTATTTTTGAGGGCTTACAAGGAGTCTGTTAAATCAGTTACATACCAAGTGCTTTGCTTTAGTATTACAACAAACTGTGTGTACAATATATGGGGCAGAGGGGAAACTAGATTGTAAACAACTGTACAACTGTTTGTTTGTTTACTCTGATTCCTTACCCAGAAGTGAACCTTGATCTTTTATCAAGAATAGAAGACCAAACATTGAATGTACATTTTCTAACAGACTCAAATCTGGGACCAACCTGTCAAGCTTTCTTTCTTTTTTTTTTCTATGAAGATCTCAAAAAGCAGTAATGTATGTTCAATAACTACCAAACTTTTTGCTGAAGCATATTGTGTCCGTGATACGTTACACGTGGATAACACTAAGCTGAGGCTTTGCAGTGAGTGACTGCAATATGGAGGGCTCTACAAGTGACTTCTCAACGTACACATTTGTTTATGAAATTCTCTTCTATCAGTATCACAAAGTCAATTTGTTAACATTGGATTCATCTTCACAGCAACAAAACCCAAGAAAGATTTCCTGACTATTTCACCATGTTGCCAACTAATAATGAAGTAGCAAAAAATATTTTCTGGAGTACTGTTTTGTAATTCCCTTATCAGGGCAAATTGTTGAGGTGAATATTCTCTTTCTAGCAGCACTAGAAAGCTATACTATAGCTGTGCTCCCTAGTGAAATTAACACATTTTTATGGACATTCTTATGCTAACATTAGCAGTTAAAATACTTATTCAGGCTCCCATAGTCTTTGCTTGTAAGGAACGGGTAAACACTCTAAGGATTTTCTCCATACTTCAAATGACAGAATTCTAGCAGACCAATCTGGATTTTGATGAATACTAACTGTCAGTGGAAAGGTTGTCATAATCATAATTCATACATAGGGAAAAAAACCCTGTGTCAAAATCTGCTTAGAGGTGATTTAGCTACTCTTTAATAAGCAACAATTTTAACTTTATTTAGCTGCTGATTCCTTGCAGCTATAAACTGTGACAAAAAAAAAAAAAAGAAAAAATACTTTCAAAGCAATACAGAGTAAAGGTTAAAACAGAGAAGACCAAATGAGATATGAACCGAGAGAGTCTTTCTCTGTTTCTTAGCAGCTCACAGAAGAAGAAAGGAAATTCCTCATATTTTTTTCCTATATCAAGGTAGTACAGTTTAGTGCACTTCATACTGTCACAGCACTTTTTTAATACAGGCAGGGAAGAGTTTTAAAGTTTGAATAGAAGCTAAATAATTTTTGATAGGTATAGTTACATAGAACTTGTAAGTCAGGCCCTAAACGCACACTGTATTGGCTCTCTCCTTCATGACATAGCTGTCCTCAGGTGCCAAACTTTTATGGGTTTGTTTTATTTTATTTAAGGATAGCATGAAGTGGTGAGTGATGTACTTCAATTCAAAGTTGAGTTGATGTAGCCTTATATAGAAGACAGCCTCATGGAAGGGAGCCTTGAAATAAGGCTGCTATGTTTCATTTTCAAAACCTTTAGATCTTATTTCTTCAAAGATAACAAATATTTTGTAATCAAAATTCATACTCCCTTTTTCTCCCCCATGTCCAAAATAATAAATATTTGATCAAATAAACAAACAGAAAAAGACAAAAGCACATTCACATACTTTAGCAAAGAGCATCTTCTATTCCTTTAGGAAGTCAGTTTCACCATTATGTGCTGCACCTCAACTTGCTGCTCAACAACATTAAAAAAAAAAAAAAAAAAAAGTGATGGATGACTGAATCCAGGCTAGCACCTCACAGAGATACTCTAGTGACTCTGTACATCCTGCAGAAGGCGGTGTTATCCCATAGCAGTCTGTGGGCATGCTTATTTTGCCAAGTACAGTTGCTTACTAGCTATGCCTATAGCATGAACCGGCAGGTCACAAAACAGCTCTACTCCAGAAGGCACGTAGATATACCAAGTCATAACTGTAGGTCCTTTTGCTTATATGTAGTTCTTGCCTCCTCAATGACTGCTTAGTGCAGACTCAGTTCTGTGCAGCTGTACGATTTCCAGATCAGAGCTTGGTTTTGCCCTCCTGGTTCACCATACTAGCATGCCTCATCACTCCCCAGCTGCCCATGTCTTTAGGAGAAAGCATCTTCTTTCACAGGTTACAACCCACACTTAAGGGAAGGGCATGTCCAATCAGTCTGTGAAACAAACATTCTCATTTAGGGAGTCTAGACCACTTAAATGTTGTTCATGGAAGACTTATATGATAATGTTTCCTGTCAGTGTAATATTGTTTTCATATATACAGAGTGTACTGAGATAATGTGACTTTCAAAGGGATTCTATTACTATCTTTTCTCTTTTACTTTAAGCTATTGACCAATGTCCTTACTAGAACATTCTCCATCTTGATCTTTACCTAGCCTATTAGATTCCCATTTCCGTAGTCTTTTCTTATGTTGGTGGACACTTAATATTAGCGTATTCCTGCTAAAATCCGTCGGCTTCACTGCACTATGATATAATCAACAGTGGAAATAAGGATTATACAGACAGACATAAAAATCTTTCCTTAAAAATAAAATTAGTAGAAAGGAGTGAGAAATAGAAACTGTCAAACTGTGACTCAGCATAAATATACCTCTTCTGCTCTGAATTGCAGCTCTGCACAATCCTGGCCATAGCTATTGCTCAGAGCTTCTTGACAACTTTCATTTATATTGCCAAGATGATATATATATGTGTATGCATGCACACACACACACATACAAAAAAACCCTCAGTCTAGCACCTGAATATATGGTAACACAACCAAAATTTTAAACACTTTTGCTCACTCTCACTTTGGGAGGAGTCACACATCTTTTGTACATCTGCAAGCCACAGCAGAAATTTTAATTGCAGAAGGAACCAAGGATGGACTCTGCTGAGCTTGTACGTCCCTGCTGTCAGCCTGTCTTTAATGAAAGATAAGTCAGCCTTAGTGGCATTTAAAGAAGGCAGAATCCATTTTAATTTTACAGGCTGGAATGGGCCAACATCACCTTATGTGATGCTTGGATTTCATCACAGGGAGGAAAGGTGGTTTGGGGAAGAAGATAATAGTTATGTAATGACTGTAGTAGTAATTCAAAGGAGCCCAGTGGGAGATCTGCAAGACTAGGAAGTACTTTGCCAGTGGATTTGACACAAGAAAAAAGAAAATTATGAATGACAGACATTATTATTTCATTATGCTGTTTGCATGCTAATCTCTGTTCAGGACATTAAGATATAAAGGCAGGGGTTTCCAGCCATAAAAGCAAAGTTACAATCATGAACTCTTTCCAGTCTAACTAAAGAATGTGCAAGTACCAACTGAATGGCTTGAAATTGCCTTCCAATTTAGTGCTGCTGCCAGAAAGGGAATTAAAGGATTTGAAACTATTGTCATTCTTGACCACAGGGACCTTGGAAAACCACTTGTTTCTTTTGTGCTTGAGGCCAACCCTGAAGAGTCAAGGTGTAACCACCTCTGGAATCTGTGCTTTTGAAATAAAGTGAATCACTCTGGCAGGCCAATTGGGAAGACGTGTTAGCAATACTGAAGAACAACTGCATTTTCTAATTGGCTCTGAAGAATAATTGCATGACTTTGGAGATGTGCTTCCTTGTATTTCTATCTGAACATTTGGTGCCTAGACTCATACAGATACCTTAGACCAGAGATTTTTAGACCATGGTCCACGAAGCACTTGCTGATCTTTCAGAGGAGCCTGGCTGATCACAAGGTGCTGGCTTCTTCCATTGATTTACAAAAATGAATTAAAAGTTAAATGCTAGTTAAAAATTAACTGTTAAAAGTTTTAAAAGCAAAAAAAAAAAAAAAGTTAGCTTGCTTGGATGTTTATTCAGTTGCTGTGTTTGCAAAAGGAAAACATTGTGATCAAAACTGGGAGAATAAGATCTCCAAAAAGTAAATGGGAAGGCCAATCCATGATTCAGATGCTGGATGATAGCAGGGTTCACCAGGGATGTTTTCTTTAGAGAGACGAAGACAAGATTGAAAGACAGCGTAGCTGTGGATGTAAATTCTGTATAGTAAAGTGTGCAACTTTGTTTTTCTGTTCAATGCATCATTTATGAGGTGTGAGAAAAAAGCATGTCAGCAACAGACAGCATACAGAAAATGTTAGGTCCTTAGGGAAATCAGAGTACTATGCTCAGGATCAATAATGTGACCATGACTTGTTTATTACATTGGAGACCAGTGTTAGGGCTAACCCAAAAAAGGACTTTGGGACCTAAAGTTAGGATTTCAGCAGAATTTAATGCCTATATTTAAAACTCAATTTTAAAACCACTATTCAACTGCCATCTTACTCAGGCATCTAGCATTATGTCTGTATATGCTCAGAACTTCCCTTATCTTGACACATCTACAGATTTTTGCACCTAAGTCATGCTAAAACACATGAGGGATCCAGAAAACAGCAGTTCCTACATTGAATGCCTGTATAGCCCATGAGTGAGTACACAGAGCACCTGGCACACAGGCCAACAGGATCATACCCCCTACAAAATGGAGTAGAAATCATCCTTTCTTTTAAGGCCGTGTGTCTGGTTATACAGCTGTTTTTACAACAGTCTTGAGGTCAGAGCAGTCAAGCAATGTAAGAGACCTAAATTCAGACTCAAACATTAATTTAACCACCAGAAGTGATTTAAATCCTCCCGGATGGAAAGTGCTCTAACGACTCTGTGTTGGGGCACCCTCTGTTCATCTCACTAAGGTAACTCCACAAGATAGAAACAAATTCAAGAGTTTCAGAGTAGAAAAGGAACAGCTACTCTGCATTCTGATAGGACATACATTTTGTATAATTAGGTATGATAGATGACCATTTAATACAAAATACTTTAAAAATCTCAGGACGAGGGACAAGGTGAGTATTTTAACTAGAAAGAAGTAGAAACAACATTTTTTTTCTCTGCTATGCATTAGCTCAAAATACCCCTAGACACTTCCTTGAAAAGTACTTTAGTGATAGGAGAAGAGGACATGCCCTCCCTTACCTCTGTGTCTGCAACCATCTTGTCTTCCACTTGGAAAGGAGGAGTCTGAATCTTCTCGGACAGGTGAAAGAATTAAACTCGGGGTTCCCATTTCTCTAAGACTGCAGAAAAAAAATTGACTCATTTCATTTTCCTCCAGTCATCTTTTGCAAAGGTGATCTATCTTTGAAATAAAAAGTATAGCCAGAAATGGGTCCCAGACAAAAATTAGTGTTTTCTACGCATTGCATTTCCATGCTGGCTTGAGTACAGTAATCTCAGACATCTCCTTCCCTGATGCATTTCTTTCCTGCGCACCTAACTCTTCTCACAAAGTGCACAGTAAGGTCAGCCATTTAACAAAGGGTTCTGGGTTCCAAATAATATTAAAATGGCCAAATAGTACTAAAAAAACTGCATAACTTTAAGTGCTGAAGTCCTTTACTAGCTTTAGTCCTTAATCTGTTGAGGTCAATGGAATCACTCCAGATTAATATCCGTGTAAAGGAAATCAAGGTTTGATGGTGGCCAATCAAATCTAAATCTTGGCTATTTGCTTCAGCAGAGAATGATAATGACAGGATGTTCTTCCCACTTCCTTTTGAATCAAACAGCAGATGTATTTTATTAGGTTCATTCTTGAAGCAACTTCCTAGGCTTGGTGAATAGCACCTTCCCACCATTCCTCTTTATCATTGCTACTCTAGCAGATTTCCAATGGGAAAATCATACTTTGACCAAATGTATTAATGGATGTGAAAGAACATGTCCAAAAATAAGAAACAGATCACAGTTTTCTGGCGGTTTCATGAATGTCATAGAAGGAATTCAATACTCTTCATGAACAAGAAAAGAATTCATCTGCTACCCGTTTCACTGTGCACTGTGTCTATTAAAGACTTCAGTTGAATTATCTAAATTCCCTTTTTTGCTATGGTTTATTATTATACCCTCTGTTCAAATCCCTGCAATTGCCACTTACAATTGTATACTGTGAAAAGGAAAAAAAGACACAGACCAGCAAAGCAAAAAGGTAAGTAAAAACTTCATCTAGATGATGAATTGGTGTATATGGCTGGTTTTGTCTCATCTAATTAATGACAGTACAAACAAACAATAATCATTAAGTCACTCCAATCTGCCAAATGGGAACAAATATACTATGTATATTACATGTACTAATAGGATTTTATGGCAGCTGCTGGTGGTATTTGTAATTAGAAATCTATATAGAATATAGATGTTTTAGAGAGATGGTGCCAATTCTAAAGATTTGTGTGGGCTACAAGTGCTTGTAATTATTTTTTTTTAATTTGCTAATAACTTATGAACAACTGGTTTCAAACATTCTGTGAGTGTTTGTTCTTTTTATGTTGTTGCTGCTTATACTATTAAAAATAGAGAATGTAAAGTTATTATTTTGATGTGAACTGAAAATGATTTTTCATAAAATTTAACATTTTTATCAGCTTTGGTTTTGCTTTCTACCTGTACAAATGTAATTTATTTTAGCATTGAAAAAATACATTTGCTTGTTTCTCGATTGTCTACATCATGTTATAGTTGGTGTTTATGTAGAGTCAGGTACTTTTTGAACAGTATTAAAAAAATTCTGTGATATGACTGAAAACTGGATTTTTTTTTTCCTCTGGAATACTTACAGGTATGTTTTCAGTGCATTTTCTGCCAACTAGATGTGCCTAAACACAAACTCTTCAATTATAATACGTCTCCCTTTCTCTCTCTGTTGTTTTAAATTATTAACTTTACATCCACAAATAATAGTTATATACCATTCTAGTATAGTTTGATCTTTCTCTTTTGAAACAAACACAGCCTCATTGACAAGGTATATATGGATTTTCAGGTCGAGAAGAAATAGTATAACAACCTAGTCTTAAACAAGAGAAAATGAAGCTGTTCAACTGAGAATTCATATATCAAAGCATTATCTTTGTAGCTGTTGTAAGAAACCATATTATTCCTACCATTGCAGGTTCAAATCTAATCTTGAATAGCAAACAGAACATCTGAGAAAAATCTTCTATATCCTTTAATAATTTGATTTCTAGTGCTCTGTCATTGTCACCACTAGAAATCAATGCCTTACCTCAAGTGTGGCTACATTCCGTTTCCAGCCAATAGATTTTGTGTACTTTCCTGGTTAAATGGAAAAAAAAAAAAAAAAAAAAAACAAAAAACAAACCACCCAAAAAATAACAAACAAACCCCCTCAAACTCCAACAACCCACCCTGCCCCCCTAGAAAACAACTTCTCTGTTTAGAAATCCTCCTCATCCCCTTCCAAAATCTGGTCTTACTTGGACTGGCATGAATCACATTTGCACAGCCTGCAGTGAAGAGCAGAATGTGAACTGCAGCCCTCAGATAAAAGATGATCATACCCACTGTTTTCTAGAAACGTCTCCAGAGAGACTGCTGATTTGTTTTATTTGCTGTTGAAGAATTAAGGGGAATAATTTCATAAGACAATGGTAGGTGAAGTGCCCATGTGCAGCTAAAAATAATGTGAATTTACATTGTGTCTTTGAATCACCTGAAAGTCCACATCCCAAAGTAAATTCTTTGAGTGCAGAATTCCATGGCAGTTGTTTCAGTGAAATACACTGCTTTAGGTGAAGAATGTTTTAGCAAAAGAAACAGTGCAATTACATTGCACTTTGGAGAGAAGGATTTTGAAAGCAATATGCAATAGCCTGTTTTATTGCAGAATGTTTTTTTAAAGCTTTCTCTAGAACACTGGATCCATTTTTTTTTTTTGTTTGCAATAATAATTAATTAATGTCATGTTCCATCACCACCTCTTAGCTGTGTTTCTTCTGAGTTTCTATTATCATTACAGTTTGATGACCCTCAGAAACTATTAAACTAATAAATGCCATCCCAGATTTAAGCACAAATTTGTGTTTACATAAAGGGAGGGGTACAATTCCACTATATGCCTTCAGAAGTACCAGGGCACCTAGTTGGAAGGCAAGTAAAAGCTCCATTTCATGGAAATATGGAGCCCAGTTTCTCTGCCTGTCTGGAGTATCATCTTTCTTTCATGTTTGGTTCATAAATGCCATATGATGCCAGAGAAGGCTTACTTCCACAGCTGCTACGGTCCTATTAAAAAAAAAAAAAAATCAAAACACTTTTTTCAGTGTAAAAGGTTGGTTTTTTAAAAAAGTCTGTCCTGATCATATTCACCCTATTTCAGCTACCTAGGTCATGAAGCAGCAATAGGCAAAAATTGTCCTTAAAGGAAGCAGAACATGACAAGAGTAGGTAAGCAAATTCATGGCTTCCCTAGGCCCTACTTAGCTGAACTAATACATGGACTGGGTGCTCCTTTCCTTCTTCCATCCTCCTTCTGCTCACAGTAGGAATGAACTCCGGGAACAAGGCTGGAATTTTAAGAACTGCAACCTGTCTGTTCAGGGACTGTTTAATAACTTGTTTTCCTATTGTAAGACCAAACCACAGTGGAGTGCATAAGGCATTTGCTAAGGCAAAAGAATTAGACTAGATTGCTTTCAAATATATGGAGACCTTTGTGATTTATTTAATTTTTTGGGGGGGAAGTTCAGTTTAAAACCACTATCTTATTTTATTTGTTTGTCTGCTTGTAAGCTAAGTCTTACAATTTAGTCTTTTTTAGGGGCTAAAACAAAGCAACCGGCATGCTTGTTCCCTTGTAAGAGGGATTTAAAACTTCCGTCCACATAACTTAACATATTTAACTCCTTCCTAAAGATCAGTAAATAAAAAGCTTGGTAAGTGTTGCCTGGGCTTTCTCACATACGTTGTGGACATATATATGTTCACACATATCTGAAGAGTGAGACTTCAGATTCGTGCTTGTTTGGTAAGGTAAAAAGTAGACTTGAGTGCTCGTCACAAGATTTATGCAGTGTGTACCACACCCTGTGGGCTGAAGCTTGGCCCTCATGAGAGCAATTCCCAGAACCTGGTTCTCCCCTACTGAGCACCCTCTGCTGAGCCACCTCTCAGGGTGCTCCAGAGCTTCAATTATGAACGCTCTTAAACATGTATGTAAGGATGTCAGTTGAATCTCAACTTAAGAATCACTTCAGACTCACATTTAACTAACTGTGTAGATACATCACTGATTAATCTGGAGAGGAAGATGCAAAGACGACATGGACTCCTAAGAATCTCAGTCTCAGACTGAGAGGACAAGATTGGCTTCTGAGGACAAAAAATCACTACAGGGTTTTCACAAACTAAGGTGTCAATGATAAGCTTAAAAATGAAATGCCAAGAAGGCAAAATATGAAAAGGAGATGTCCTGCAACTACACAGAAAGAATAAAAGGAGCATATGGAATACTGAGATAAATTGACTAAGACAAATAAGGAAAAGGACTCCAAAACCGAAAATTCAAGACTGTATTAGAAGTGCTTGCTGAGATATTACTAGAAGAGTAATCATGAAACTACGAATTTAGGAAGCAACTAAAGAGGTCAACTCAACTCTGGAGTCCCACTTCAAGGTAGATCGGTCAGAAGTGCGAAATATCACATTGCCAAGATTGTGGATAGGAGAGCATTAAAGAGCAGTAAAGAAATCCTATAATGAACTTAATAAGGCCACTGGATTTCCATGCCACTGTCATACTGAAATCCTGCCACAAGCTATAAACTGTGTGAGATGTCAGTATTTCTTTCCAGATTAACTTGTTCCATTTCCTCTTCTGAGTCTTTTTCTTTGTTATTTTTTGACCAGAAAGATGCTGGACAGTTAAATAATTGTCATGGGAAAATCTAGTATAAAGTTAGTGCAGCAAAGTTAGAAACACAAAGATTTGCCACATTCTTCTTTGGGAAGACAAAGCTGGCAAGCATTGCCCATACATGAATAGCAAATGTCAGAAAGCTTTCAGCCAAACAGCAGGCTTCACCGAGCTCCATCTTAAAGCAATATAGCAGAGTGCTCTGGCTTGTGCCACTTACAGTTTATCCCAGTTGCCTTCCAAATAGCCGTGGGAGGCTTGGAACAATGACTTCATTAGGTTACAAAATACCAGGCTTCTTGGTTGCACTGCTGCTCCAATAGCAAGCAGCATCAGTTCAGGCTGAAGAAAAGCACAATGATAGCCCAGATATAACAAGACACCTATGTCTCCAGTTAATTAAAAACCCCTGTGTCATAGTTTAGCCTCGCTCAGGACCAAGCTATGCAGTTTTTCACTCATTCTCCTCTCCCTCTGAGAGAATGGAGGAGAGAAAATATAACAAAAAGCTTGAGGTTTGAGATAAGGACAGGGAGAGATCATTCAGGTTACCACTACAGGCAAAACAGACTCGCCTTGTTGTTATTATTAAAACAAAAGCAGGATAATGAGAAAGAGAACAAGAGACAACTTTCCTCCACCCCTCTCTCTTCCCAAGCTTACCTTAACTTCAAAGTCCCCTCAACACTGAGCAGCACAGGGGGGAAGAGGGAATGGGGATTATGGTCAGTTCATCACATGTCGTTTTCTGATGCTCCTTCCTCCTCGGGGGAAGAACTCCTCACATTCCTCCCCTGCTCCAGTGTCAGGTCCCTCCCACAGGCTACAGTCTTTTATGAACTATTCCAGCGTGGGTCATTTTTCCACAGGGTGCAGTCCCTCTGGAATGGCTGCCCCAGCGCAGGCTCTCCATGGGCCACAGCTTCCTTCAGGCATCCGCCTGCTCCGTCGTGGGGTCCTCCCCGGGCTGCAGGTGGATCTCTGCTCCTCCGTGGGCCTCCATGGGCTGCAGGGGCACAGCCTGCTCCACCGTGGGCTGCACCACGGGCTGCAGGGGAATTCTGGCCAGGAGCAGCGTTACTGCTCCCTCTCCTTCTTCACTGACCTTGGCGTCTGCAGCCGTTCCACTCACAAGAAATTCTTCACAACCAGCTCAGGCAGACGCCTCTCAGGATCTCTTCACATCTCATCTCCTCTCCACTTCTTGCAGCTGGGCCGGGCTGAGTTGGACCCAGTCGGCCGGCCGGCGGGAGGCTCGTGCCTCCCGCTCTCTGCCCCCTGCTTCTACTTCTTCACATCTTTTTTTTTTTTTTTTTTTTTTT
>JAAGAY010006913.1:0-23656 GCA_011801015.1 Ardeotis arabs | reverse complement strand
AATATATATATTATATATATATATTATATATATAATAAGGCTTTGGTGTAACACAAATATCTCTTCAATAGCTCTTTCTTCTGCTCTTTCAAGAAACCATCTATTTCATTCTTTCATCTCACTCAAGACCCAAGGGTAGACTCAACTCTATTTCATTCAAAGCTAATCTGCTCAGGGGTTGGAAAGAAACAGAGTGCAAGGAACTTTGAGAACAGTTTACAACTTAGATGTATTAACGGCTCATGCCGTGATGTAGATTGTGAAATATTGGAGACTAAAATAGCTTCTATTATTATCTTTTGTGATGCCTTGAAGTTACTTTTTCATAAACATCTGCCTCCTCAAATACTATTGGAATAGATTACTGCCGGCTCTCTCTTACTGCCTGTAATTTTTTTGTAGAGACGAGACATCCATTTTTTTCCTTTGCAACAAGAAGGATTTCTCAACATTGTTACATTTAAGTCTGTAGATAAATGATTCCATTTTCAAGTTCAATCTTCCACCACTTAAGCCCTGACTCTTAAACGACGACAGAAATCTCTTAGACTTGTGCCAAAGTGCAGAGGTAGAGGAATGAAGTGAGATAACCAACTCGTTTTGAACCTTCTAATGGATTTCTCAAGCCTTCATATTCATCTACTTGACAATTTCTTCTAAACAACAAGACAAATTCCCCTGTCAGTTTTCTGTATGAGGCAGTGCATTTTCCAGACACTGCAGCTCCCCGAGATCAACAGGAATAAACTGTGAATTAATTGGTTCTGTTATTGTTCTTGAAATGGGCTTCCTGCACCTCTCTAGAATAGGACAAGCTGTAGGATGTCTCAGAGAAGATGCTTAAAGCATCTTCATGTGTTTACATTTAGACTTGCCAAATAATTTGTAGAAGAGAAGAAAAGTTGCATATGCCCTGGGAGGGATGGAACAGTTAATTTACATATTTTTAAAGAGCTGTGTAGAAATACAGATGGAAATGGTCAACTGAGTTACATTGACTGTTTTCCCTACATTTACAGATACTGCTAACATCATACAGGAGAAAAAAAAAAAAAGAGGATGCAACTTCTGGTACTGCAGAGTGTCTAAAAGTCTGGGGAATATAATGGGAATGTGCATTAACTTCTCTCTTCTTCTGTATTGTCTGGTTGAGGTTGCAGTCTCACCAGAGCAAGATCCTTAACATTTGTTTTTAAAGTATCTAATGCAGAGACAGTACATCTCAAATAATGGTACACTGCAAATCTCTGCAGGGGGAGTGCTGCTTATTTTAGAACTGCGTGCTTGTGGGACCGTAGAACCCCTATGAAGACTGCCAAGCAAGGTGCAAAATAAGGCTTTGACTACGTAGCAGAAAAAGACAACTTACCTGGATTTAAAGAGAACAACAGATATTGTAATAAAGGACAGTTAACCTGGACACAGTATGTCCCATCTGTGTTCCATTCTAATGACAGCAGATGTCTCTTTGCCTCCAAAGAAAACCTCTTTGTTGGTTTTGCGTGCTCTTAGGGTGACAATATTTGTTCTGTGAAAGCTCAGAGGATATGAATCATTTGGTCTGTACAGCTCGAGGCTCCGCTAATTTATTAGAATCTAACCCTTGCAGGTCACACTTCTAATCTAGCCCAACCAGCTGTTCACAGAGTGACATGAGCTGATCAATGCTGAGTGACCCAGGAGAGCGGTGGGCATTCACCACTTTACACAGCGGTTGGAAGCATCTGCTGGTCCCATACGAACCATTGCGAAAGCTCTTTCCATAAATAATATAGACAAGCATTGTTACATCTGATTGTTAGCAGCAGCAAAATAAATGAACAGCTCCATCTGGGTTTTAGCATCTTCCCATATAATCAGAAGAGCTGGGAGGTCCCAAAGTACTCCAGAGGATCCTGAGGAACAGCACGTTGCGGAAATTAAAATGTGGCCCTGGGGGTGACATTGAATTTCCTTGCTGCTCTGTTGCAGAAGGCCTGCAGTCGTACACAGGTTTCTGAGCCATTTCCCCACCATCAGAACGTTACCTGTTTCACAACTCAGTCATCAGCCTCTGCGATTTCTGTTATTAATAGCTGATAATGCCTTCTTACGCTTACAGCTTCATGAACATCTTGCTCTGCGCGGTATTTACTAGCCTATAACAAATCAGCACTGACGTACATACTTGTTTTCCAGTTTACAAGAGGAATTAATTGCAAAGTCAAGGCAGACGTATTTTTAAATTCAATTAAAATGTGATATTTACAACAATGTTTTCAACAATGAAATCAAGCTTTTGCTATTTTTATTTATGTTATATATGAATGTGTGTATAGCTTGCCATTAAGTAAATTACCAATACAAGAAGACGTTTTTTACACTTACAATGTAAAATGACCACTAACATAGAATTAGTTACAGTTAGCCTCACTGAATCACTTTAAGTTCAAAGGAGAAGTCTACATACACACACTAATGGAGGACAATTATTCAAATGCGATCATAAGTACCAAGGACAAAATGAAAGCCCATTTGAGTGCAAGTAGCAATTAAATGGAAAAGAATATCATTACATTTTTCAGAAATATTGAAAAACTTTTGTTAAAGGTCAAATAATTTGCTAAAGACTTCCTTTATGATTAAATTTGAAGGAATTTAAGTGTTTGCTTTATGATCTTTACTTTCAGCCTCTCACTGAGTGCAAATAATTGCATGAGGCTGAACAATTTACATCTGCTGTCAGATGTACTTACTTTCCAGTTACTAAGAAGTAGCACAGCACTGGATGATACCGAAGAGTATTGTTGGCATTTCAAAACACATTTAAAGATGCCACGATGGGAGCTAAAAACTTTCTAAATACTTTCCATGAGCAGAGGTCAGTAATAGAAGAGTTGTCTTTAATATAAGTGTAGATTGGAACTACTCCTGTGAGCAGGATAGGCAAAGGAATAGCTCATTTTTACTACATGAACGCCACCGGTATGACATCGTCACCCAGGCTCTGCCCCGTGACACACAGTAGATACACTTTAGGCATAAGCTTGGTAAAACATGCGAGTTTCTGTCAGTTTTGACTTCAGTTTGAATGCATCTGGAGAAACCGTATGATCTAGTCTCATAAAATATTGAAGCAAAAGTTTGAAAAGCACAGAAGAAAATACTACTTGGTTTCCTATCGTATCTTAAGTTTTCTTGGTGGGGAATCAGAACCAAATTAAATCCCAGTCGTTAACAAAATCTATACTCTTTTATCTGATGCTTCAGGCTAGACCATTATATCCAACTAATTAGTTGAAAGAAGATGAGGCCAACAAACTTTCTTCAGAAGTTGGCATTGATGTTGCATACTAGCTCAACAGAATTAGCAAAACAAGAAGACATCCAGCTATCCTTTTCAATAATTCTTGTGTTACTGGAAGCTCTTTGCTAGCACAATAAACAAGAAGAGCGGTGCCTCTTCCTACTCAGATAATGGATACAAATTTAAGAAATCATTTCACGGTGGATGAACAGCCAACTTATTTGTAGCTGTGCCATCATAAAGACATTGTAAGCTGTGAATTGAAATATTGAAATGGGGAGAGAAACAAATGAAAGTCTAGGCAGCTTGTGCTTCTGTATTTGTTGCTTCTTCCACTGTCTTTTGCATTAATTTGGGAGCACCCTGCAACAAACGTGCAGGTTTCTCTTTCAGTGGCTAATAAGTATTTACCTCAATACAGGGCAAAGTTAATGCCATGCGTTTCAGGATGGTTTCTGAAGGGCTTAACCTTTTGGGGGTATAATTCTGTCAGCGTATCTCTTCCTCCACCTGTCTTTAAAACTCTGGGAGAGTGTTTTTGCGAAAAGTTGGTATTTTGGGTTTCAAAAATATCCTGTCTCTAACTACAACCATTTTGCAGACACAACCACACTTAAAGCTCGCTGTGGTGGTTTAGCCCGGATCACCACACAGTTTCTCACTCACCCTCCCCCTACCCAGCGGGTATGAGCTATCCCGATCTATGAGCTATCCCTCCAAATCCCAGCAGTGCTTCTCGTCATGCTCATACATTTACACAGAGATATCATTGTCTCGATCTATGAGCTATCCCTCCAAAGTCTCTTGAGTTGATTTAATCGATGACTTTGGACTCCATCTGTCATAACAGTCTCTCAGGGAAGGAGAGATGGAATGTAGTGTGGGGTTGTTACATACTGCATCTGGAACTCGTAGTTGGTACTTCTGGCGTGGCTGTATCACGTCCATGGTCTGCAAGTTGAAGATGTTGATCTCGAGGAAGTTGTTGGTCACCAGTTCTGGTTCCATCACTGCTGCACGTCACTTGGTTTTATTGAAGCTTGTTCTTCACTGATGAGGGTGATTCTTACTGCAAAACCTTTGATATGACATAAAAGAACTACAGACATAATTATAGACAGTTCAAATTATTGGCTATTTTCACCTAGAATCAAATCTCCTTGAGGTACACATCGGACTTCCCCATCCTCCCGCATCACCCACCAAGTACACCCAGGTCCTTGAGTGAAAGCAATCCCACGGATGGGTTTGCCTTTGCCCAGGGGAGGAATAACCCAGACTGTCTTCCCCAACATATTCCTTACATGCACCACAGGAACTTTATCACCATCTACAGTATGTAACAGTTCAGACTGGGCAGGGCCAGCTCAATTGATGGATCCCCGAGTGTTGACTAATCAGGTGGCTTTTGCTAAATGTTTGTCCCAGTTTTTGAAGGTTCCACCACCCATTGCTTTCAGTGTAGTTTTCAGCAGCCCATTGTACCATTCAATCTTTCCAGAGGCTGGTGCATGATAGGGGATGTGGTATACCCACTCAATGCCGTGCTCTTTGGCCCAGGTGTCTATGAGGTTGTGTCGGAAACGAGTCCCGTTTTCTGACTCTATTCTTTCTGGAGTGCCATGTCGCCAGAGAACTTGCTTCTCAAGGCCCAGGATAGTGTTTTGGGCGGTGGCATGGGGCACAGAATATGTCTCTAGCCACCCAGTAGTTGCTTCCACCATTGTAAGCACATAGTGCTTGCCTTGGCGGGTTTGTGGGAGTGTGATGTAATCAATCTGCCAGGCCTCTCCATATTTATACTTCAGCCATTGTCCTCCATACCACAGAGGCTTTAGCCACTTGGCTTGCTTAATTGCAGCACATGTTTCACAGTCGTGGATAACCTGTGCAATAGTGTCCATGGTTAAATCCACCCCTCGATCACGAGCCCATTTGTATGTTGATATCTTCCTTGATGGCCTGAAGTGTCATGGGCCCACCGAGCTAAAAATAGTTCACCCCTGTGTTGCCAGTCTAAGTCTACTTGGGAAACTTTAATATTAGTAGCCTGATCCACTTGCTGGTTGTTTTGGTGTTCTTCTGTGGCTCGGCTCTTGGGTACGTGGGCATCTACGTGACGTACTTTTACAACCAGCTTCTCTAACCAGGCAGCAATATCTTGCCACAGTGCAGCAGCCCAGATGGGCTTGCCTCTGCGCTGCCAGTTGCTCTTCTTCCATTGCTTTAACCACCCCCACAGAGCGTTTGCAGCCATCCATGAATCAGTGTAGAGATAGAGCTTCGGCCATTTTTCCCGTTCAGCAATGTCTAAAGCCAGCCGAATGGCTTTCACCTCCACAAACTGACTCGATTCACCTTGGCCTTCAGTGACTTCTGCGACTCGTCGTGTAGGACTCCACACAGCAGCTTTCCACTTTCGATGTTTTCCTACAATACGACAGGATCCATCAGTGAACAGAGCATATCGCCTCTCATTTTCTGGGAGGCTGTTATATGGTGGGGCTTCTTCAGCACATGTCACCTCTTCCTCTGGCAGCATTCCAAAAATCTTTGCCTTCTGGCCAGTCTGTGATTACTTCTAAGATTCCTGGGCGATTGGGGTTTCCTATTCGGGCTCGCTGTGTGATCAGTGCGACCCATTTACTCCACGTGGCATCAGTTGCATGATGTGTAGAGGGGACCTTTCCTTTGAACATCCAGCCCAGCACTGGCAGTTGGGATGCCAGGAGGAGCTGTGCTTCAGTACCAATCACTTCTGAAGCAGCTCGAACTCCTTCATATGCTGCCAGTATTCTTTTTCAGTTGGAGTATAGAGGGCCTCAGAACCTCTATATCCCTGGCTCCAAAAGCCAAGGGGTCGATCTCGAGTCTTCCCTGATGTTCTCTGCCAGAGACTCCAGGTAGGGCCATTCTCCCCAGCTGTGGTATAGAGGATGTTTTTCACATTTTGTCCTGTCTGGACTGGCCCAAGGGCTACTGCATGAACAATCTCCTGTTTAATTTGTTCAAAGGCTTGTCGTTGTTCAGGGCCCCATTTAAAATTATTCTTCTTTCATAGAGAGGGCTTACAATCATACTGTAATTTGGAATATGCATTCTCCAGAAACCCACAACGCCCAAGAAGGCTTGTGTTTCCTTTTTGTTAGCTGGTGGAGCCATAGCTGTTATTATGTTGACCACATCCATTGGGATGTGACGACATCCATCTTGCCATTTTACTCCTAAAAACTGGATCTCTTGTGCAGGCCCTTTGACTTTGCTTTGTTTTATTGCAAAACCAGCTTTCAGAAGGATTTGGATTATTTTCTCCCCTTTCTCAAAAACTTCTTCTGCTGTGTTGCCCCATACGATGATGACATCAATGTACTGCAGATGTTCTGGAGCTCCACCCTTTTCTAGTACAGTCTGGATCAGTCCACGGCAAATGGTGAGGCTGTGTTTCCACCCTTGGGGCAGTCGATTCCAGGTGTACTGGACACCCCTCCAAGTGAAAGCAAACTGTGGCCTGCATTCTGGTGCCAAAGGGATGGAGAAGAATGCATTGGCGATATCAGTGGTGGTGTACCACTTGGCTGCTTTTGACTCCAGTTCATACTGAAGTTCTAGCACGTCTGGCATGGCAGCACTCATTGGTGGTGTAACCTCATTTAGGCCACGACAGTCCACTGTTAGTGTCCATTCTCCATTAGACTTCTGCACTGGCCATGTGGGACTGTTAAAGGGTGAGTGGGACTTGCTGATCATTCCGTGGCTCTCCAGTCGATGAATCAGCTTGAGGATGGGGATTATGGAGTCTCGGTTGGTGCGATATTGCCGCTGGTGCACCGTGGTGGTAGTGATTGGTACCTTTTGTTCTTCAGCCTTCAGCTTTCCCACAACGGAAGGGTCCTTTGAAAGTCTGGGCAAGATGGACAGCTGTTTATTTTTCTCTGTCTCCATGGTGGCTATACCAAAAACCCACCGGTGCCCTTTTGGGTCTTTAAAATAGCCGCTCCTGAGGTAATCTATACCAGGAATGCATGGAGCATCTGGACCAGTTACTATGGGGTGCTTTTGCCACTCATCCCCAGTCAAACTTACTTCAGCCTCCAACACAGTCAGCTCTTGAGATCCTCCTGTCACTCCAGAAATACAAATGGGTTGTGCCCCTTTATAGCTTGATGGTATTAGGGTACACTGTGCACCAGTGTCTACTAGAGCTCTATACTTTTGTGGGTCTGATGTGCCAGGCCATTTAATCCATACAGTCCAATAAACTCTGTTGTCCCTCTCCTCCGCCTGGCTGGAGGCAGGGCCCCTCTAGTCCTGTTTGTAATATTTCCTATTCACTTTCTGTAAATACGAATCAGAAGTTCCTTCCATGGGATCAGAGGTGAGGTCAGCCCTTCTACTGTCCCCAGCTGTCTGGGGAACTGCCCACTGGAGACTGGAGCAGCAAATTTCCTGGAAAAACCTCCCTTTGTGATTGTTTTACCTCACAACTCGCGTACACATGCCTCTAGGGCTGAGGTAGGCTTTCCATCCCACTTCCTCATATCCTCTCCTTGGTCACGCAAGGTAAACCATAGGTCACCTCGTCGGGTGTACTGTCTCCCTTGAGCAGGAGGAGGATGAGATTTTCTTCTAATAGCTGAGATACTGGTCCATGCAGGTGGGGAGCAAGAATCTTCGAGTTTCTGACACACCTCAGATAGTTTTTCTAACAGTTTTTCAAACTGGCTTTCAGATTTCCCAGTCAGTCTCTCTACAGCCGAGACACAGGCCCTCATCGGGGAAGAGGGATTGTCTTCATATTGTCGGAGCTGATTAGCCACTGCACGTACTGGTGGCATCTCATCATCTTTCCAACTCATTGCTGCCAATGAGTTGGCATATGATGATGGTGCACTCTGTACAAATTTCCATCACATGGGTTGCGTACATTCAATTTCATCTGGATCTATGGATGTCCGTGGGTCATCCAGGTTACGATAAATCAGCTCCCGAGCAGCTAATTCCCTCAGAAACTGGATACCTCTCTCCATGGTTGTCCACTTGCTTGGGTGGCATACAATATCTTCCTTAAAGAAATACCTGTCCCTCACACCTGACAGGAGTCACCTCCAGAGGCTGCAGGCTGCTGACTCTCTTCCAATTGCCCTGTCAATGGCTGCTTCCCTGGACAGGGATGCCAGCTGCCTGGCTTCCCTGCCTTCTAATTCCAGGCTACCGGCCCCACTGTGCCAGCATCGGAGCAACCAGGTGACAAGTTGCTCACCTTGATTACAGCTGAAATCTTTTCACATATCTTGCAGCTCACTCAGGGATAGGGATCGGGTGACTGCCTCTCCTTCTGCCTCTCCCTGATCATGTGACGACCCTGGTTCATCATCATCTCTCACTAGGCAGACTGATTTTTTTGGTGTATTTCTTATGTACGGGGGCAACTGATACTGGTGTAGATTGGTTTTTTTGGTTTATCTTTGGTACTGCTTACTGAGGTTTGAGTAGTCACAGTGTCTGGCGTGGGGGCCGAAGCAATCGCAGTGCCCATAGCAGGGGCTGGGGTAGCTGCGGTGCCTGCCATAGCAGCTGAAGTAGCTGCAGCATTTGTAGCAGGAGCTGGAGTAGCCACAGTGTCTGTTGCTGGGGTTGGAGGAGCCATAATATTTAAAAAAAAATGTTTAAACTTAATCAATATCAAGATCTGAGATAGCTGCAAGAGACCTGTCAACATGAACACAGTGGTAGGGGTATCCAAAGGTATTCAAAATTCTCAAAAGCTGTTGAAATCAGCTTGGTGAAGTGGGGAAAGCTGTAAACAGATGTTCCCCCTGCGGCCTAGCTTCCCGGAACAAAACAACAAGTATAGTTCCAAACAACACCCACAAGATGGCTCCTGAAATACCCAGGTGAAGCTGCCTCTGCCTCCTCGCTCTGTGCACTGCCCACCGCCATTAAGTACAAATACGAAAATGGTCCCGTTACCAGCAATCTCACTAAACAAATCAGTGCCGCATAGCACAGCAGAACGATACCTTTGATCCAACACACATCATTAATAAAGCATGCACAAACACCGGCAAACAGAAAATACGGCAAGTAGGGTGCTACCCAATACAGCTCTAAAAACAACTGTGAGAACAAATAAAACAACATTGTGACCAGTGATGACCAAACCGATGTAATGAATGCTCGTGTCGTAACAAATCTGTTTTCAACACACTGTGTTCAAACCTGTCCTTATCTCAACCCTTTGGAACTGACTGGGGCTTGAACCTTGGATCCTCAGACTAAGGTCTGGTGATCTCACGACTGATCTAGTGAGGCCCCTTTGAGCCCCACGTTGGGCGCCAAAAAGACTGTGGTGGTTTAGCCCAGATCACAACACAGTTTCTCACTCCCTCTCCCCCTACCCAGCGGGACAGGGGAGAGAAATTGGGAAGAAAGGAAAACTCGTGGGTTGAGATAAAAACAGTTTACTAAAATAGTAAAAACTACAAAGATAACAGAAGTATATTAACATATACAAAATAGACAAAATGAACAATGTACGATTTCTTACCACCCGATGTCTGAATGACCGACGCAGCCCGTCGTGAGCAGTGATCACAGAAACGACACCGAGCAGCAGGCAAAGTGGGGGAGAGCAAGCTAGCAAGGCAGAGGGAACAATGCCAGCAAGCAAGGGAGAAGCAAAGGATGCCAAGGGTGCCCGAACAGATACCCGAATGCAATGGATGCCAGAAAAGAATGGAATGCAAGAAAAGAATGCCCCCTCCCATGGACAACCCCCACTTATATACTAAGCATGACGTTTATGGCATGGAATACTCTCTTTAGCCAGTTTGGATCAATTATTCTGTCTGTCTTTCACCCAGCTTCCCACATCTGCACGTTAACGAGACTTTAACGACACTTGGAAAGCTAGACAGTGTCCTTGATCTCATTAACAACAACTCGTATTGTCAGTGTTTTTATCAACATTCTTCACACACGAAATCCAAAACACACTGGCTACTGAGAGGAAAATTAACTCCATCCCTGCTGAAACCAGGACACTCTCCTTAAGGTAGAATTAAATAGTGGATTCTGGCTTGTGCATCCTTTGACCTCTTCCTTTATAGCTTTTTTTTTTTTCCACAGATATGAGAATTAGACACTCAAATCCTACTTAACAAGAAACTCCGAGTCAGCTGTTGGCTGCTTCTCACTGCCTAGGGAAACATTTTAATCAACATTAAATCTGGTGGTTTTGAAACCGTCTTGTCTTCGCACTGCAATGAATTCACTTCATTGAATGGGTTTAATTATTAAAGCCCAGAGGGAGAAGCGTTCAGGATTTTGAGTAGCCATCCAACAGCAGCAGCTCTGTTTCCAAACCAACAAGGAAAAAGAGGCAAAAATATCATAGACTAAATTCATTTCAGTCTGTTACATTTTTAAGCTGAATACAAACAATTAGCTTTGGGATCCAGGTATAAGAATCTGAATTGTTATTTATTACTTCTTTGCCTGTTAGCCTTGGTGTTTCCACGCTTTTGTGACTTATCTGGTATCTTCCGTCTTGCTTGGCTGCTTGAGGTTCTTCACTGAGGTTCACATTAGACTGGAATTTGTGAACAGCAATGAAAATGGGACAATTTTTTCTGGAGTGCTAAAACAGAAAAGCGTTATGCCTAATACGAAGTAATTTAAAGCTCATAGGACTGTGGGATACACTTTGTTAATATTGTCTTCTGGCCTTTGTAAGTCAAATACAACCCACTTACAATCTATTCTGCAAAAATAGTTGGCCTACTTTCATATATATTATTAATAAATATTTTGAGGTTGTATAACCTCAAACGTTTGATTATTAAACCTTGATAATCTTGACTTTATCAAGATCATTTTATGTAGGGAAATAGCAGCCCTCATCTTTGAGTGCCACTAACTCTGGTAATACTGAAGGTTATTAGCACAGACTATCACAGAGATTGACATTTGAGATAATTGGATGATTGGGACCATGCCATAGCAAGAAGAGGCTGGAAGCTAGGCTATAAAACACAGTGGCTGTGACAACCTCAGAGAAAGAGTGTAGAGGGCTGGGATGGCTGCATTTCAGTCATCAGTCCAAACGTAGTCACTTAGCCATCTACCAGAGCCTTGCATTTTATGCTGATAAATGAAATTAATTTCATCCCTATCTGATAGAAAAAAAAGGCCTTAATGATACAGAAAGCCTTAAGACTGTCTTATAAATATAAGCTATTTAATGCCGTTTGAGATTTAGTTACATATGTAATGTAATCTGCCTTCTAGCCATAAAACCATTCTCCTTGATTAGTAGAATTAACTTAGAGAATAGAGGAGTCTGAGGCTCATGATCTAATTACAAGATCTCAGATTCATGTCACCTACTGAAGTCACTCAGGCTAGAAGCCATCACCAAAGGCTTCTTTCACAGGCAATGAAGAGCTGGCTGCTTCCAGAGACATCCCACCCAATCTGGAGATGGCCATGTGTCCCCATTGCTTGCAGAGGGAGTCCAGTGACAGTGCTGAGGTTAGAATGATTGCCCCAAGGTGCTGAAGTCCTTCAAGGACTCCATCAAGGCAACACAACCTATTTGTTTTAAACACAATAGAAAGTGTCTTGTGTTTAGCTAAGTGTGCATGATAGTCTGCCAAGATAAGACTGATGTGTCATGATTTGTTAGGCTGATAAAGCTGTGGCATGTCACAGTGACGCATCAACCAGAAATACTTATAAAGACGCAGTTGCCTGGAAAAGAACGTCATACTTGCGTTGTTAGTGGAATGTAACTCATTAATATGTATATGATGTACCCATGAGTTAACACAGAGCAGAGCTATTAAGATCTAAATATATTTTAGTGTGAATAGAAGACGACTGACCCACACTGCTCTCTCCATTTTAAACCGTCTCCAGTTTAATACCCTATTCTGGTGCTATATCACCATTTTACATTGACAGCAGCAGATGCATGAGTGATGGATTGAGTGGAGTGGCCGTAACTTCTAGTCTTCTCCAGAACCATTAATGAGCTCATTAATATAGTGAAATGACAGACTAAAGGCTCAAGGTGAAAAACTGCAGTCAATGATTGTTGAATTGTTTTTATCAAATAGTTTTCCTTGAATTTATTAGCTTTTAGTACTGCTGATCTCATCTCTGTGTCCTATAGAATCATAGAATCACAGAATGGTTTGGGTTGGAAGGGACCTTCAAAGCCCATCCAGTCCAACCCCCCTGCAAGAAGCAGGGACATCTCCAACCAGATCAGGTTGCTCAGAGCCTCATCCAACCTGGCCTGGAACATTTCCAGGGATGGGGCATCCACCACCTCTCTGGCCAACCTGGGCCAATATTCCACCATGCTCAGTGTAAAAATTTTTTTCCTATTATCTAATCTAAATCTTCCTATTATCTAATCTAAATCTACCTTCCTCTATTTTGAAACCGTTACCCCAGCAGCACTGGCAGCTCCCAGTCACAGAAATACCACTTCGCCTTTTAAAAGAGGTATTGGTCAAGACAGCATTAACCTTTGCAGATGTTGTGCTATTTTTCTTACTCAGATAAAAATCTAATAACCATTAAAAAAAAATTGATCTGTGGCTTTTGGAGAAAATGCCTGGTGAGACAGTCAGGTTAAAATAGAACAAAAATATTTCCATCTTTCCCATGTTCTAGCTCAGGTCATAAGAGATGCCCCAGTCAGGAAACTGTTGGTTTTGCTTAATTATCTTCCCACACCGTGGGAGAAATAATATAAGCTGTAGAGCCTTCAATTTCTTTACAAAAATTGGAGTTCTTCAATTTTTCTGTGCATCTTTGTCTATCGATTATAAAGGCTACCAGGGTAACTAGGTCAGATAGAGACACGTGCATTGCAGAGGTAGGTGCAATGGCTTGGATGAAGCTGCTAATTCACATTTACTTTCCTGGGACAGAATAACTAAAAAGTGGTGCTTATTCCATTTTGTTGGACCAAACCTTTTCCTGTGAATTGACTGACTTAATGTGTTAGCACTTGGAAGCAGCACAGGAAACCAAATAATTTACAGTTCGTTAATAACTTTAAGTACATTCTGTTGTGTCTGCTTTCTTTCATGTCCTCCTCAACACCAGCTTGGTTCTGTTGAAAGAGGTGATCACATTTCTCCCGAGTAATTTCCAAGCCTCCACAGCTTTGATATCAGAGGTCCCCAAACCAGTCCTGTTACTGAGGGAAATGCCAGAAGGTCTGTAATTCTGCTATCATCTGATTTTACTACTTTACTCGTTGTCTCTGAATGACTGTGGTTGCAACTATTTACCATCAACTTAAAAAGTGATGCTGTTTTGAGAAACACACTTAACCAAATTCATTATTCAGCTCAACATGGCATTAGCGGTATTGTCCCCTAAAAAGTTCCTTGTGGGAACAGCTTGAAGAACCACGTAAGAAAGGGTTAAATCACCCGCCTAGACTCTAAGTGCAAGAATGGATCATTCACAATAGATTCATTTTTTTTTCCTAGTTCTTGTATTAAAAAGAATCTTCCTTTGTCATCTCTGATCATCACTGCTGCCTTACAGCTAAATAAAGTGCTGGGTTCTTCCTTTTTGTTGAATCTCAAAAGATTTTTTTTTTTTTTTCTTTCTACGGAAAGTTACTTAAACAGTCCTCTCCTCCTCTGCAGCTGACTCGTCTGCAGTAGCATTTATTCATACTATCAGCTCTGTCCCTACGTGGTATGGAGTTTTCTGGCAAAAACAAAGAGAAAGTTGAAACTTCGATTACATCAGAGCAGATTTTGTACTGGACAGTTTTGTTTCCCATTCAAAACAAATGCAGTTTTCTAGGGCAGAGAGAATTCCAGTTACCACAAGAACATAGCAGAAAACCTACAGCCCTTAACAAAAACAGTAAAATCTGCAGGTGCTATACAGAATGCTTAATTAAATAGAATATTTTTAGCCCCTAAGATTTTTCGGCAGCGATTACACCCATCCCTATGAAATCTAATTGACTGTACAATACGTAAAGTGGCACAGTAGTACCTAAAAGTATGTGTCTAGCATCTAATACATAATTTTCCACTTCTTACTTCAGGTTACTGCCTCCTCATTTCATTTCCTTTTTCATATTATGGGCCTCTAGTGTTCATGATGATGATAAAATACCTCATCCAAGAGGCTGCCAAGTGAAATTTTAATCAAATGCCTTTCATAGCTGAAAGACTAGCTTTGTTAAGTGATCAATATCTATTGATGGGAAGAGTCTAGAATAAAAATAGTTCTCTCTGCTTTCACAAAGGAAGAAGTCATTAGAAGTTATTAGAAACGTGGACCAGTTTGCCCCTCCTGTACCCCCTAGAAATCAGGATCCAACCTTAAATAAATAGATTGGCTGAAATCACCACGCACCCATTTTAAGACCTTTTTTAAGCTGTACTGTTAATTAGAACCCCAATATGAACAGACTGCTGATACCTGACAACCTGGGAAAGAAAAAGCTACCATAATTATAATTATGTGCACCACAGAATTGTTCCCTGCCTCAAAGCCACGTTTTTTTACTTAGCTATGCAAAGGGCTAACGAAAAAGAGAGACTGGCCTAAAAGCATCTGTGGAAATCTGCTAGACACACAGGGTGGAACGGTGAGGAGCACTAATTAATATGCTTGTTTGACAGCATAACAATTAGGATGCAAAGGCAGGCAGCACCAGCAAATAGGAACCTGGAATCACAACAGAACAGGGAAGGGAGGGGCGCTGAGAGCAGGAATTGGCTGCAGAGGATCTTACTGCAGCATACTGTGAGGTGGTGCAAAAGGAATGTCTCCTCAGTCCTGACAAAAGTGATGTTTTGCAACTTAATTATGTAGAAGCAAGTTCCTAACCCCTGCTCCCTTCAAGGCTGCCCATTCCAGAAATCCTATTACGGAGGAAAAAACAAAAACTACTGGGTTTGTTTTCCATCAGTATTGGTTAAGTCATTTTCCGAATTGAGGCCTAGCTGATCAGTTAATGCGTTTCAGAGCATGTAAGAAATCAGTAACGGAGAAATTTAATGTGTGATGTTCTCTTCTGTGCCTCTCTATGTGCCCTGTCCAGTCTATTTTTAAGTGGATCAGGGAAGATCTAACAGCAAGATTTGTACAAATTTAAAGTATGTACGGTTTCTCCTTCATCAGATTTCTGATGTCACATGCACATTTACGTATATTACCAATACAATTAAACACTTTTCCCCTTTCCCAAGGCATTTTTATCCATTCTCCATCAACATAAATAATTCAGCATTTCTCTCCTATCCTCCTCTTAAAATTACTGACAATTCATGCTAACGCAGCATGGTTTCATTATTTTGAGAGCTCAGGCTTTGTTTGCATTCTTGAACGGCCGTTTCCCAAACCTCGGAGAGGAAGGTTTCCCTTCCCCTGGGAAAGCTGTGTAAAAGGGTCTGGTTGGCCTATAGTAAAAATTCCCCTGGATGTGGGTCTAGAAGCGATAGCACAGAAACACAGCTCGCTGGTTACCACCATGCACACGTAGCAGAAGGCAAGGGAAAAATCAAGTCAGTCCCAACAAGATTTAAAGATCTGAGACTCTGCCAAACCTTCCCTGGAGAGCTCAGGTTGATATTACTCAGGCACAAAGCTTTTTGTTGGACCCCACTCCAGCAGCATGAGCCAATATTCTTCTATTTCTAATATTTTGGGAGACAGCAGGAACACTTTTACTGAGTAGCAGGTTGATAGACTAGCCAAATTATTTCACAGAGAACAAAAGTCAGATATCGCTGAAGCTGCATTTGTGTCCCTTGCCAACAAATTAACTAAAGGAAGGATATCCATACTTATTTTTTGCAAATTGCTCCTTTATTTGCAACCAAGCCTGATCCTCTCCCTCCCGTGTTTTTGAGACTGTCTGGATTTTTGCATTTTCTCACAAAACAAAGGCTCCTCCATGCCTTGGGGTAGGCTGGGAGGACCTGGCCAGAGGCAGAGCAGGCCCGCAGTCTCCGATATCAGTCTGCTTGCATAAGCGTGGGATTTGCGAGCATCACTGCTGCACGGCAATGAGGTTTGCTTTTGAAGAATACTCGGAAAAATTGAATTCACCCAGGGTTAAACCACAGGCTTTTCAAAACTCTTCAAGTTGCCAACTAAAAGGTCCTCGCTGACCCTCTGTCTTATTATCCTTTCTCACTGTCCCACATTAATAAAACCCAAATCACTCCCTGCTCCATCCAAAGTGGGAGTCCTTAGGGTAAATGAAAGCCAGGCCAGTAATGTATATCTCAACTAAACCAGTTATTTTCCCTTAGGTCTAAAAATAGATAACTAACTACAGTTGATTGCGTTTTGCTTTGACTCTACACTCTCCCTGTGCCTGTCAGCAGAACCCCATTTTGACTTCAAGGCGTCAATCACAGAACGTGCAAACCAGTTCAAAATCACCCTTGTTTCAGGAGTGATCCCACTGCTTGCTTTATGGGATTTCTGGCCAAATTCAGCCCAGGCAGGAGGTCTTGATAAGCATCTTGATCATGTGCTTTCCTGGCCTTGATTTTTTGAGTCATGGGCAAATGTCAAGTCAGATGAGTCAATGTCAGGAAACATCTTTGAATGTAGAACAAAAAATTGGGACAACCGTAAAACTCTGCTTCTCTGGTAGGCCAGGCTGATCCAAATTTACTGCTGTGTCTGGTTGCTGTTAGCAGCCAAAAACTGTAATTCCCAAATATAACAGTACCCTGAGAGCATCTTAAAAGTACCAATAAATTAATGAAAATGGAAAACGGATGCACTACTTTTCTGTCTTATATGCCTCATGGACATCGTTTAATCCATTTCCTATAGCGAAACCTGCATTACAAAACCAGAATTCAAAGTAAATTAATGGATCCAGCTCCCGCTTGACTGCAGAGCGTTAATAATTTTGCTTAGCTCCCTGCTTAGATTGTTTTTCACCTAAAGAGATATTTACTGTAATAGACAAACACTGTTTCAAAGCAGACAAGCAGCATGCCTACGGATGAAATGCAGTCGTCTAGATCGTCAGGAAAGGAGGTAGACTTCCTAAAAAGGAGATTTGTAGTCAGACATGCCACCTTGTTGTGGCAGGCAGCATGCCCAGGATGGCTACAGTTCTAGTCGAGAATAAAGAGAAATGGCCAATTTTAGGTGGTGAGATTGGCTCCCGTTGGGAGTCGTTGAACCGCTGCCTCTTGAGATGCTTTACAAACATCAGTAAAATAAAGAATAAACTGGAGGGAATAATGCTGCAAGCAGAGCTGGGAGACGGTGTTGGTGTTCTCCATCTGTGCTTTTTGTGAACAAATCAGCAGCTGTAATCTTGTTGATGATGCAGCCATCAGGATTGCTCTTTGGGCAAAAGGACTGATTTTCCTTAGGTAGCAATCTCAGGTTGACATTTTCAGTGGGTGTTCGATGTTTGCAGCCAGTGAGGAACGCTTGAGAAGTCAAGCATCTCCCCGCTGCCCACAGCCAGGGTCTGCAGCCATCTAGTCACACAAACACTGTGCAAGAGAATCCAGGAACCATCAGGAGCTCTAATGAACTTTTCAAGGCAGATTTTTCCGCATTTGTGTCAAATAATGAAAATTGAAGTGAATTTGTAAATCTGAAAGAGCTTGCATCAGTATTTCCCCCGCCATCCCTCACCTTTAACACATTAGAAGTATTTTAAATGTTTCTCCTCCTCCATTTTCTTAATGGAGCTACAGTGAAATTTTAGCTAACCACAAATGACAACTTTTTAATGTTAAAGTCTTGGAGTGGCCTGCCAGCTAAACGCAAGATAGTCTAACTTTGTTTAAAGCAAAGAGATTCCCAGTACACCACTTAGCATATAACAAGTCAGCTTTCTAAAAATACAGACATTTCAGAATTTCTCCATTCCTTACTCCCTGCACCGTAAGCAATTTCAAATCCTTGCCTTGAGCCAGCTGACAGAACCGGCCTGCCCCACATCATGAGCGCGGACCTTCCAATCCGGGCAGCAGCTGCTCCCTTGCATCAGGAGAGCGATAAAAGCAGCTGCTGGGATGCGGGGATGAAGAAACCAATAACAAGATGGATGATATAAATAACAATAGCTGAGTAGTCCTGAGTATTATATTGTCTGCTTTGTTATGACAATAACGCCACACCGATACTTAGTCTAGTTTAGGAATAGCCTTAAAAAAAGGTAATTTTATCTCCATTTTACAAGCAAAGTAAAGCCCTTACTCAAAATAGAGACCTTTACTCTCCCCATCCCCAGCCCTGTACCTAAGCCATGAATCTTTTCCTTCCTGTACTGCTATACTATTTTTTATCTTGATCTCTAATAAATGTCATCTCTGTGAAATATGTTATAGCATATGGGGAGAAATAAATACAAGTAAGTACATATCCAAGGAATAAGTCTAGCAGCAAGCGTCCCTCATACCTTGCCAGTGTTCCTTAGCGCAGAATTTAAAGGTTCTGTGTTTGCCTGTGACAGGGTCATCACTCTGCACGGACCTACTGCTTTAACTCTTGCTGAGAATCCAAAGCAGCAGCAGGTTTATAGATGGCTGCAGACATGTGGCACCAGCAACAAAGGAAAAGCCATGAAGACAGAGCAGAAGGTTATTTGGGATGTCTGAGATCGATTCTATGCTCCCAGAAGACATTATTTAGTCTTTGTGTCTCCAGTTCGTTCTCCCGCCCCAGTAAAATAACCACCTTTTCCCACTTCATGGGGGGTGTTTTGCTTAATATTCAGGAGGCTCTCTAATATTACAAAGTTAGAGCTGCCTCCAGTTTTTTACTTTCCTGTAAGGCAGCAGATACCTGACTGACAGGTGTGACACTTATTCTTCCGAAATGTGAGCTAGGATTGAGGCAGCTGTGGATAGCTATGCAATGCAGCATCAGTTCCTTGTATCTTAGCTCCTTAAGTTGAACCCCTGCTTATAAACCAGTGACTTCTGAGATTTTATTCAAGGTATTCTATCATTTCTGCAAAGGTGAACAATGAATCATCAAGAATATCTGAATATAAATATGTAAGCAGCGAATGGCCAGTAAGTATGAGATGAAGGGAACTCCCGTCCTAGTGCTAGAGCACAAATGGAAGATCACAGATCAAAAACCAAGACATATTTTCTGGGCTAAAGGAGCCAATTCCTATGTTCATATCACAGTTAGAAATTTAAAATAAACATAACAATGACACAGCAGACATACCCTCAATACATTGTATTGCAGAAATCTCAAGGAGTAAGGAGGAAAGAGGTGGTGTCAAGGATCAAACGCATTGGTAGCAAGTGTAGGTACCCACTTCTAGCACGGATAGAGAGGACAGGAGGAGGTATTTGTTCTTGCCTCAGCATATGAAACTTGCACATCTCTCAGGCCATAGCAATGTGCTCAAATCCCAGATGGCCAAAAAGCCCAAATTTCAAGAGTTTTCAGTAACAAGTCATGAGGGAAAATATCCACCTGGTGTAAGCTGAAACATTTCCTTTCATTACACTAGAAGGTTTCATTTTGTTTTAACACTATTAACATCTTTGCTATTTTAAATAAATTCTGCAGCCAAGTAGTTTGAAAAAAAACCCGAGTTTTTCCTCCATTTTGAAATAATATTCTATTGATTTTACTAGCATTATAGTTATTTTAATGTGTCAAACCTGGCTGTTTCCATAGAAAATGTACTTTCTGTCATAAATGCTTGGGTCCATGCTGCTGTCTATATGTCAGCCTCACAGCTCAATGCGTTTGGTACTTTCCAGATGACCAGTACAGACTGGTCTGCCCCTAAGAGCTCAATCCTACAAGCATATTGAATGCCAGTAAAAAGGAAAATTTTTTCAGCATGAAAATATGAATGCACTGTTTGCTCAATGAGAGAAGGCATAAAAGCTTGGGAACTATTTGAACACTGACCTAAAGCGAAAGCCGTGGCTGGTGGGTGAAAGCATCCATCTAGCTTGAGGGGGCCAAAAAGTAAATGCTACAGCAGAAGTGCCACAGCTTGCCTTGTATAGAAGTAAAAGCAGGATGTTTCCCAATGTGGCTGGATTTCTTGCTGGCACAAAAATGGAGGAGCTGGCAAAAAAAAAACCCAACTAAAATCAGGTCCATCTGCTTAGAATTAGCTTCTGAGTTTACGCAATCCACTGTGCTGCAGTAATGCTCAAAAGGAGAATGAAACCAGGGGACTGTGAGCTACAGCTGACAAGAACATTTTCAGCTCTGTGAAATTATGAAAGTGCAGTGATATGCTGGTTTTCACAGTTTTTGTCAAGCAAGAGCTTTCGTCCAGATCTTTTTAGTTGTTTGCTCTTTCCAAGCGAGTCGGTGGAGTGGCATTAAAGAGCAAGGATAGACCTGCACAAAAACACTCCTGTTTTGTAATCCCGGAGTAGACGGTCTGATGTCATTCTTTTTTTGGAAAAATATTTTGCTTCTGTTCTAATGCAGGGTGAAAATGAAATAAGAGAGTTCAGCAGTTATAACAAAATTGATTTTTCCTCCCCCACTTCGCTCTAATAAGAATATTTTTGGACAGGGGTGCACAGGTCCATTTGAAGTCTTTAAAGAGAGTGTTCCTGCTTCTGCTATCAATTACCAACTGCCAGGTGCAAACACAAAGCCTTCACAAATTCAGAACGTACTTTTTGGACAGAAGCTGCTGCTGGGATTAGCACAGGTAGCTTTCCTCCTGCGAGAGAGGTCACCGCACAAACTGCTGTGAAGTCAGCAAGGTTTCTCTGATACTGGCTCACTGAAGTGTTGCCTGGCTCTTGTGAGACCCTTTCTGGCTGAATTTCCTTTGATGTAACACATGCACGCTGCACACCTTTCCAGTTCATTGACTGGTTCCTTTCTTAAGGGCTTCCTGCTTGTCTGCGAAGCATCTTAAAATTCCCTTCATATGGGTTTGGAGCTGGCCTCATGCAAAAACATCTGTATTAGCTGCTTAGTATTCTATTTATTTATTTATTAAAGACTATGAATTACTCCAGACACTCAGTTTCGAGAGATCTGCTGCAATTCTGGCCAGTTCTGATGACTTGAGGCTTTTGTGTTCTGATGCACGGCAGAGAGTGGGAGGAAAAAATTGCAAGGGAAAACAATTCATTTCTGGTTTCTCCATTACCAAAACATTTATAGTTCAGTTCACTAAGACAGTCTCCCCCATCAGGCTGAATAAAAGGAGGAAAATCCAGTATATAGCTCTTTTCATTTAAAACAAAACGGAGCTTGCACAATTAATTTTTAAGGTGCATTTTTACTGTGGTAGAATAAGAACCCCATATGGGAAGCAATCAGCTTCAGCTCAGATGATACGAGCAAAGGAATACTGTTCCAGCCTCTGAGAGGTGGATTAGTTAATGTAATTTTGTATGTATTCCAGGGTAATACTACTTAGTGCTAACATTGTGAAATCAGCGTGGTTTTTATTATCCTGAGTATTCATTTTGTAAGGAAGTTCATCTGCAGAAAAGCATATGGTGAGACATTGCTAATTTTTTACCTGATTAACTGAATTAATGAATTTTTTTTTTTTTTCATTTAACTACTCTTTTTCACCTTCATCTTTTTGCTAAAATGAGTCACTGTTCAAGCCCCAGCATGTTAAGAAAAATTTTTTTACAATGAGGGTGGTGGAGCACTGGCCCAGGTTGCCCAGAGAGATGGTGGATGCCCCATCCATGGAAACGTTCAAGGACAGGTTGGACGGGGCTCTGAGCAACCTGATCTGGTTGGAGATGTCCCTGCTCCTTGCAAGGGGGTTGGACTGGATGGGCTTTAAAGGTCTCTTCCCACCCAAACCATTCTGTGATTCTATGTTGGAGCACGGTGAAGATAAGGTTCAGCAACAGCATGCCCCTAGGTACTGGGAACTTTATTATTATTATTCTCCTGCACAAACTAGGCTCAAGTATTAAGTAACTGGAAAGAGGAACACTTTTTTCCCCCTCAGAGTCTGCTGAAGAAATAGATAAACAAGCAGCAAAAGGAGCAACACACTCACAAATACACACAAATACTTTCTAAACTCAAATCTCTCCTGGCTCATTGTTCTTTGCATGTGATTTTTCCAGTCGATGAGACAAGAACCTGAATTAGTCAGCAGTCAGTCTCCTACTTTATGTGAAGGACTTGCCTCTATTGCCTGGAAGCAGAGTTAGGCACCTAAAAATAAGTGACGCAACGACTTCCTTCACACCCCCATGCAATACTAAGTTTAGGGCAAAGTTTCATTGCAAAATCCAGCATTCAAGACTGATTTCTCTGACATTGAGTCACAGGAATTCTGTGTATTGTTTGTGCGTGTTTCGGTTCGGGTCCATTCTTCAGTATATAAAGAACATCGTGCCCCATCTTTCTGCCAAAAAGCAGCATGCACTGGCACTCTGACACCAGCCAGCCTGGGAAAAAATCTCTGCATGTTCACTGGGGCCCAGTTTCAAGGTAAGAGAGCAGTCTGAGAAGTTCACACCTTCACATGCTTGAGTTTTGAAGCTCTATGGAGTGGGGATTTTCTGACACATGAACATGATTAGGAACTTGTCTGCTGTTGTAGCAGTTTTCCTGGTTTACACTGGTCACTAGGGAGAACCAAGTCAACTTGAACCAGTATAAAGACACTTGATCATAGACTAGTTAGGGTTGGAAGGGACCTTTAACAGCCATTCTGTCCAACCCCCCTGCAAGGAGCAGGGACATCTCCAACCAGATCAGGTTGCTCAGAGCCTCATCCAACCTCGCCTGGAATGTTTCCAGGGATGGGGCATCAACCACCTCTCTGGGCAAATAGAATCATAGAATGGTTAGAGTTGGAAGGGACCTTCAAAGGTCATCTAGTCCAACCCCACTGCAAGGAGCAGGGACATCCCTGACTAGATCAGGTTGCTCAGAGCCCCATCCAACCTGGCCTTGAACTTGAATAGAACTTGATATTTTGGTTATCTTTCCAAGGGTGATCAAGGGCAGTTTCCTAAGTCCAAGTCCAGTCCTGCACAAACACCAACAACCATAAGAAGGGACATAAGAAGCAACAAGAAAAGCTTCTACAGGTATGTAGGGGACAGAAGAAAGTCCAAGGAAATTGTAGGCCCCCTCCGGAAGGAAACTGGTGTCCTGGTTACCCAGGACATGGAGAAGGCTGAGGTACTCAATGACTTTTTTGCCTCAGTCTTCACCAACAAGGACTCTTGTCTCACCACCCAAGCCGTGGAAGGCACAGGCAGGGACTGCGAGGACGAAGAACCGCCCACTGTACTCGAAGAGCAGGTTCGGGATCATCTGAGGAACCTGAAGGTGCACAAGTCCATGGGGCCTGATGAGATCCATCCGCGCGTCCTGAGGGAACTGGCAGATGAA
>JAAGAY010006912.1:0-17895 GCA_011801015.1 Ardeotis arabs | reverse complement strand
CTGTGCCTTCCACAGCTTGGGTGGTGAGACAAGAGCCCTTATCGGTGAAGACTGAGGCAAAAAAGTCATTGAGTACCTCAGCCTTCTCCATGTCCTGGGTAACCAGGACATCAGTTTCCTTCTGGAGGGGGCCTACATTCTCCTTGGACTTTCTTTTGTCCCCTACATACCTATAGAAGCTTCTCTTGTTGCTTTTTATATCCCTGGCCAGATTCAATTCCATCAGGGCCTTAGCTTTCCTTACCCGAGCCCTGGCCACTCGCACAGCCTCTTTGTAGTCCTCCCAGGCTACCTGTCTCTGCTTCCACCCTCTGTAGGCTTCCTTCTTCACTTTCAGTTGGTCCAGGAGCTCCTTGCTCATCCACACAGGCCTCCTGGCCTCTTTGCCCAACTTGTTCTTCCTCGGGATGCACCTCTGCTGAGCTTGGAGGAGGTGCTCCTTGAATGTGGACCAACTTTCCTGGGCCCCTCTTCCCTCCAGGGCTGCCTCCCATGGCACTTTGCCCATCACGTTCCTGAAGAGGCCGAAGTCCGCCTTCTTGAAGTCTAGGGCTGAGAGCTTGCCATGGAGTTTCCTCGCTGCCCCGTGGATCTTGAACTCCACCACGTCGCGGTTGCTGCAGCCCAGGCTGCCCTTGAGTTTCACATCCCCCACCAGCCCCTCCCTGTTGGTGAGCACAAGGTCGAGCATGGCACCCCTCCTTATCGGCTCCTCTATCGCCTGCGGGAGGAAGTTGTGATCCACACATTCCAGGAACCTCCTGGACTGCCTGTGCCCTGCCGTGCTGTCTCTCCAACAGATGTCAGGGTGGTTGAAGTCCTCCATGAGGACCAGGGCTTGTGACCGCGACGCTGCTCCTATCTGGCTATAGAGCGCTTCGTCTGCTCTGTCTTCCTGGCCAGGCGGCCTGTAACAGACCCCCACTGTAACATCCCCTGTCCATCCCCATCCTCTGATCTTGAGCCATAAACTCTCTGTCAGCTCCTCCTCCCTCCCCAGGCAGAGCTCCACACACTCCAGCTGGTTGCTGACATAGAGAGTGACACCCTCTCCTTGTCTCCCCTTCCTGTCCTTTCTAAAAAGCCTATACCCCTCCATGTTGATGCTCCAGTCGTACGAGTCGTCCCACCACATCTCTGTGATGCCAACAAGGTCGTAGCCCTGCTCATGTGCACGCATCTCCAGTTCTTCCTGTTTATTTCCCATGCTGCGTGCATTGGTATAGAGACAATTCAGCTGGGCCCCGAGCAAGGCCGACTTGCTGGCTGGAGCGACAGACGTACTTTTGTACCACAGTTTAAGTTCATTTGCACTTACCTGCGATCCTTCCCCGGCTTCTGGGCACTCGGTGCTGGCACTGGCGCCATGCTGACAGCAGTGGGCTGAACTGTGCTCCCCCTCCCCAGCAACACTAGTTTAAAGCCCCCCAGATGAGTCTGGCAAGCCTCTGGCCAAGCACACTCTTCCCCCTCTCGGTTAGGTGTACGCCATCTGCCCCTAGCAGCCCGGGCTTCTGAAAGCACGCCCCGTGGTCGAGATATCCAAAGCCCTGGCTGTAGCCCCACTCCCTGAGCCACGAGTTGACCTGCCAGATACGTCTGGGCCTTTCAGGCCCCTGCCCTTCGACTGGGAGGATTGATGAGAATACCACCTGTGCCCCAGAGTCTTTGACTGTAGAACCCAGGGCCCTGAAATCCCTTTTGATGTTTCTCAAGCTGCTGCTGGCTGTGTCGCTGGCCCCCACATGAAACACCAGCAACGCGTAGTAGTCGGTGGGCTGTATGAGGCTAGGTATTCTCTCGGCGACATCCCTGATATAAGCCCCCGGGAGACAGCGTACTTCCCAAGAGAGCGCATCGGGGTGGCAGATGGGTGCCTCTGTACCTCTCAGGAGGGAGTCACCCACTACTACCACACATCTCTTTTTCTTGGTAGCACTGATTATCACGCAAGCCGTTCGGGCTGCCTTGCACGGCTCCAGTGCCTCCCCCAAGGTGCTGGGTCTTTCTTCTTCAGTCTGCAGAGCAGCAAAGGTCTTTGCTATGCAAGATGAGTCTAATATTGCCAGATTTCTGTTATTTCAGCTGAAGTGTTTCTATGTCAAGTTCACAGCATAGAGTATAGCATCCAAGTTATCAGATAAAGGGAAATGTATCAGGCAATGGTGAAAGATTGATCAGCTGATTAGCCAAGATCAACCTAACCTGTGGGGTCTGGAATAATCTTCCAGCTTCTTATGTGCACTCTAAATACATCCTGAGTTCATGTCAGGATGAGACTGTGTACCATGACTCACCTGTACCATTTTCTTCTGTTGGAAAGAAACAGGAATGTGGACAGAGAGGGAGCCACAGTCTGATTCAGAAACCAGGACTGGGAGGCATACCATGGCACGTTTCGATACAGTGCAGGGGACACGAGTACAAGTGCCAGAAGTGGCAGGTCTAAGTCAGCACTAATAGACTTTTCTGACTAAAGTAATGCCTGGGCTTCCTGGTGATTCTGGGGCTTAGAGAAATTATAAGAGTATGTAAAATAACCCAGAAACTTTATTTCACTTCAAAGTTTTATTAGGGTGCTTATGTTAGATTTCATAGTGGGGCAGAGTTCTAAAGTAGAAATGTAACCCCAATATTTTCACATTAATATCTGCTGATCCAACTTCATTATTTGTCATTCTGCATGTCCTGAATTGATCTAGTGCCTCCTATAGTTGAATCTATACTCAATGATTCTCACTTAGGTATCTTTCTAAAATGTGCCGCAGCATTTATATACAATTGTAGATGCTAAGTTATTATTTGCTTTTCTATCTTTGAAGGTAGTCAGTGGCTATAGGAGTTTTTGATTGCTCCTTTGATTCTCTTATCCCAGAAAAAGTAAGAAATACTGAGTGCTTCTTTTGATTTTAAAAGCATCTGCAAGTGAAAAATTGAATTAGAAATCCATTTTCAACATGTTGTATACAGTTTGCTAGAAAAAACCAATATCATATTTTCTGTCCAGAAACAAAATATGAGGGTAGAAGTATATCTAATAGAGGAACATAAAGGAGAAGGAAGATATAATTCGAGATTTCAAAGAGAAATAGATCTATCAATGTAAACTAGAAAGATCCTGTTCTTTCTGACATCAAAATGAATGGTGCTTAGTTAAATTCTGCTGGCTGTGTCTGGTTATTGAGGTGAAACCAAACAATCTATTTTCACTCCGTATTGTTCAAAATCTGTGAGCCATCCATATGTGGAAAATCCTTGTTCTGGGAGAATTAGACCTAACGATAATATTAGTGGAGCTGGTTTTTCCTGACTTGTTGAATAAGAAAAGGTTCACCAACTTTCTCAAGGGACTGGGAGGAAAGTTCACACCTCTTCTTTTTTGGAAATGTGCTGAGAAAGCAAAAAAAATAAAATTCTCTAATTAAGCTCCTGGGAAGAAGTGAGCCACCAAATTAATTAATGACAACTGTGACTGATGAACCTGTGAGTTTGCAGAATTATTTATGATTACAAGTCATATAAAGTGTTCTTCTTCATATTAATATTTCATTATTGTTTTTCCTTTTTAAAAGTTATATAGACAATTAAAAGAGAGATCCACTAAAAAAGTCTCTTAAATATTAGATCGAGATATTAGATTGAAAAATAGATGTTTAAGCAAATAATTGAATACTATTGCTAGATAATAAGATTTTTTTTTCAAAAATAGGTTCTCTGACATTTTTAATCATAGAATCATAGAATAGTTTGGATTGGAAGGGACCTTTAAATGTCATCTGGTCCAACCCCCCTGCAAGAAGCAGGGACATCTCCAACCAGATCAGGCTGCTCAGAGCCCCATCCAACCTGGCCTTGAATGTTTCCAGGGGTGGGGCATCTACCACCTCCCTGGGCAACCTGTGCCAGTGCTTCACCACCCTCACTGTAAAAAATTTCTTCCTTATATCAAGTCTGAATCTACCTCCCTCTATTTTAAAACCATTACCCCTCATCCTATCACAACAGGCCCTGCTGAACAGTTTCTCCCCACCTTTCCTGTAGGCCCCCTATAGATACTGGAAGACCACTATAAGGTCGCCCTGGAGCCTCCTCTTCTCCAGGTTGAACAGCCCCAACTCTCTCAGCCTGTCCTCATGGGAGAGGTGCTCCAGCCCTCTGGTCATCTTTGTGGCCCTCCTCTGGACTCACTTCAACAGGTCCACATCCTTCTTATGTTGGGGGCTCCAGAACTGGACACAGTACTCCAGGTGGGGTCTCACGAGAGCAGAGTAGAGGGGCAGAATCACCTCCCTTGACCACGTTTCTTTTGATGCAGCCCAGGATGCAGTTGGCTTTCTGAGCTGCAAGTGCTCATTGCCAGCTCAATGATTAATGCCTTCTAATTAATGACTCTTGCCTTTTCCGTGTAATTTTTATAAGTTACTTTCCAAAGTGAAGAAATATTATATGCATTTTTCCTTTTTAATGCTTATGTTAAAGAGCCTTTTGTGGCTTAACAGGCAGTTTAGTTCTCCTTTCCCTTCTTTTGCTAAAGGAAATAAAGGAAATTTTTTTTCTTTTTTTGCTTCTTCTTCATACAGATGACTTGTTTTTGCTGTTGCACACTTGTCTAAGTCAAATTGTGCATTAGAGAACTAAGATTCTTTTAGCTTGCAAGAGCACATGACAGAAGCCATCAGGAAAAACTTTTTTTTCACAGACTGAGACTGCACATATAGAAGATCAGTACACATATTACTAAACAGGATGTGTTTTCCTCTTTATAGAATCTTTATAAAAAATAAAAATAAGGACGTAAATGCTGACAGTAGAGAAAACATAAGGATAGTATTAAGCTTTATGCAAACTGCTTCACTTTCAGTCATATCCATAAGACAGCTTAGTGCTGAGAACTGCTGTCTGTGCCTCAGCTCCCGTGTAGTCAAAAAGATCTTTTCTTGCTCAAGATTTGCACAAAATATACTCTAAAATAATGTGCAAATTCTATTTGCTCTTCAGGAAATGTTCTTCCAGAATGTGCAATATCAGCTAATGCATATTGTCTTCCAATATTCCTCAGTTACATATTCATCTTGTGAACGGTAAGACCTTCCAAAGCTTAGGGATGAAATGCTTTTATAATCTGCTATTTCCTTCATTCTTTTAGCCACTTGAAAAATAGCCTGGTTAGAATTGTAGGCAAAAATAATAAAACAAACAGAATTATGCTCACAGCAGAAGCTGCGGAAGTCATCAGTTCAACAAATCCTAACCACAGCTGGTTTTGCAGTCTGTCTGCATGTGTGTAATTATGATAATATGTAGGTGTTTTGAACACAGAGAAGATAAAATGAGTCTGTCAAGTTTTCCAGTTTTGAATCTAAGAAAGGTAGGTTGGGAGTCACTGAAAGTTATTATTTTTTTCCATTTATGCATCTGACCAAATTAAGGATCTGCTGTGCTCAGCTTCTTTTCCATAAGTCTCATCTGACTCATATCCTCTCATCTGATAAGTGACGTGATCCTAGTTAGTAGGTCTCTTATTACATGGGCTCAAATCTTAAAAACTCTACTGCGTGACAAAATAATTCTATGTGTTCTTGCCCTCCTCTCTCGTTAGTCATAAAAGTAAGATTCAAGTATGCCAAAGTCATGCTCTTTGTGATCGAAATAACATGTCTCTGTTTTTTTAGTTCTTTTTCTTCATATTGATTTAGGTTTGTTATTTAAGGTTGATCTTATGCTTTTACTTTCTTTATTTTTAAATATGACATTAGTGTTTGCATATTGTGCCGTGTGCTGTAAGCTACAGCTAAAATGCTATGCAGTCATCCATCAGATCTTCTAAGGATGGGACATTCAGCTCACTTGTTATCCGTGGGCAAGGGCAGAGGTGCAATATCAAGCAGATGCAATTCTTTACCTCCTGGAGCAGCCTGGTTCTGCAGGAGTGCCACCAGTTCCATCAGTGTGAAGTCCAAGGTCATAAACCCTCCCAGGACTTATCTGTCTCCACATGGTAATTACCATTTTGGCAATTGAGTAGAAAAGATGGGAGACTATCAGAGCCAAGGGAGATGGACTTTGGGTTTCAGGACATGTAGACATCCCTCTCTCCTGGGTGTCAGTAGCATTAACTGGAAAAGCTCTGGACTGTCTTCTCCTGTATTTTATAGAATCATAAAATCATAGAATAGTTTGGGTTGGAAGGGACCTTTAAAGGTCACCTAGTCCAGCCCCTTGTGCAAGAAGCAGTGACATCCCCAACTAGATCAGGTTGCTCAGAGCCCCATCCAACCTGGCCTTGAATGTTTCCAGGGATGGGGCATCAACCACCTCCCTGGGCAACCTGTTGTAGTGTTCTACCACCATCAGTGTAAAAAAATGTTTTCCTTATGTCTAGTCTGAATCTACCTTCTTCTGTTTTAAAATCATTACCCCTTGTCCTGTCACAACAGGCCCTACTGAACCGTTTCTCCCCACCTTTCCTGTACGCCCCCTTTAGGTACTGGAAGGCTGCTATAAGGTCTCCCTTATAGCTCTCCTCTCTTCTCTTCTCCAGGCTGAATAGCCCCAACTCTCTCAGCCTGCCCTCATGGGAGAGGTGCTCCAGCCCTCTGGTCATCTTTGTGACCTCCTCTGGACTCACTTCAACAGGTCCACATCCTTCTTATGTTGGGGGCTCCAGAGCTGGACACAGTACTGCAGGTGGGGTCTCACTAGAGGAGAGTAGAGGGGCAGAATCACCTCCCTTGACTTGCTGGCCACACTTCTTCTGATGCAGGCCGGGATGCGGTTGGCTTTCTGAGCTGCAAGTGCGCATTGTCGGCTTATGTTGAGATTCTCGTCCACCAGTACCCCCAAGTCATTCTCCTCAGGGCTGCTCTCAATTCATTCTCCACCCAACCTGTATTTGTGCTTGGGATTGCCCCTAAGGGTTTTGATCCCTCAGGCCACTGACAGGCTGTGTGAGTCCATGTGGCACACAGTACTGCACTGTAAAAAAAAAAGGCTTCATCTAGTTCTCTTGAGTGTAAACAACATATAAACATTGTAGTAAAGATTTAGCATAGTCAACAACATCTAGTAGCTAACCTTGGCTGTCTTGGCAACTGTCACTGTCTTGTCTTCAGTATTATTGGCACAAGCTGGATAGGTTGTGCTATTTTAATTACACCTGGATGGACTGTAGTGATACCTCCACAAGCATATACACAGTATGAAGATACACACAGAGCATGGGTAGGTGCCCTTGTTCATTTTCACCAATGAGAAAAACAATATGCCCTTGTCTTATTTGTATATGAGGGGAAACAAATGTTTAAGTATGGTTAAGTTTACGATTTGGAGAGCTTGGCAGGTCATATTTTGTGATTTTGGAGACTGAACTTTTCTGGGGAACCTTTATTCACCGAAATGTGTGAAGAACTTCTTAGATCAAAAGATACGGTGTGTTTTCAGCTGCTGTATTAGAGCTGCTATTTTCACTGCTTCTTGATGGCAGCTTAGTCTGCCAAACTCTGGATCTGATAACACTAACTGAGAGATTGAATAAGACAGCTAGCTAGGAAATGAAGTTATAAGTATTTGCAAGGTACATATTTGCGAGTAAGAGCAATGCTGACTGCTTTGGAAACGGGGTAGGCAATACATATACAATGAAACATTCTGTTTTCTTAATGGAGCGTTGCACAGATAGAAATCAAATCACCCATCCCCACTTTACTGTTTTTGCACCGATCAGTCCAGGTGACTTATATTTTCACTCCAGTTTGAGAAGCAGAATGAAACAAAACAATATGATTGCTTTTAACCGGGTCATGCCTTCATCTCTGTGTCTGCCAGAACATCAGTATCACTCTAATGCTGCACTCAGATTTGTATGATCAAAATATTTACTAGCATCCAAATCTATTTTTCAAATTTAAGTAGTGCTTTTATCTGAAAGAATCCCCAAAAGCATACTAAAATCTCAAACAGCTACAAACATAGTAAGTCCACGTGCAGACTCCAACATCACATACTGCTCTGCAACATCCCCCTTTTGTAAACATCCCATACGAGACTACCCTCATAATTCCCATCGTATTTGCTTATTAATTTATTTAAGCGTTGCGCTAATATCCTAATTTGACCTATGGAGGTGTCTCACACTTGTTTTCTTTTCCTTCTTGTATTGGCCTGAGCAAGGGACCTGATCCTGGGAAGGATCAAATTATCTGTGCTTATTACTGATTAGGCCTCATTTTAGACCGTTACATCTTCAGGTATTTCTCTGAAATTAAGAAAGGTTTCCTCATATTACTTATTTTCTTACTCTCATACAGTGCATTTGTTGTTTTGTACACTGTTTTCTGGTGACTCATAAGTCCTATGCTATCTGCCATCTCTTGTGGACAAACCATTGTATTTTATTGCTACTCATTCTTTTGTTCACTGTTCAGTCTTCCTGTGACCTTAGAAAAAGTTTTTCCCTCCTCATTAACTGCTCCAATTAAAATACTACTTCCATAAAGAACAGTAATAATCAGTACTTTTACATATTAGTTTTCATAAACTGACGTTGTACATGGGGAATATGTGAAAATATGTCAGAATTTTGTGGAAAGGAAAACAGGGACAGGAAAGATTTGCAAGTAGCTTTTTGCTGCTAGTGGTGATACCTGCCAAAGACAGAACCCTTCTGCTGTAGGCAAGTTTGTTGTGGTCACTGTAATTTTTGTCTCCTGCTACCTTCTTCTGGGTGGGTGAAAAAGTATTTTTTTTCTTTCTCTTTTACCTGATCTTCTGCCTAGTGCTTTTCCCACCCCACCCAGGCAGCTGGCCCTTTGCAGCAGCAGTTAGCAGCTATCTCTGTCTGTCTTTGAATTTAGTGGAATTTTTCAGGCACTCATAGTGATTTCCAAAACTTCAGGTATCCTGAGCAGGAAATGATAAAGAAGATACGGGAAAAGAATTTGAGAAGGTGGATCATAAATCTAACTGGGCTCCAGATTCTCTTTAAGATGTGAAACACTATTTCTTTCTTCTTTTTCCAACGGAGAAATGAAAGAGAAATGGTAGGGACCAAGGTAAAAACTGCAAGGTTTATGTTGCCTAGTGTTGGTACATGTGTTGCCATCTGCCTCTTCTACATATCTTTTTCCTTTCAAGTCAGTCTTTGGCATATGCCCTTTTGGGGTTGTGTCTGCACATAAACATAAGGGTTATACACACTGCTCACACTTCACTAGTTTCTCCATTTCATAAACGTGATCACATATTCCAACTAGTGTTGTATCGCAAGCAGATGGTGATAGCATGGATTTAACTTGTTAACATAGAATCATGGAATGGTTTGGGTTGGAAGGGACCTTTAAAGGTCATCTAGTCCAACTCCCCTGTAAGGAGCAGGGACATCTACAACCAGATCAGGTTGCTCAGAACCCCATCCAGCCTGGCCTTGAACGTTTCCAGGGATGGGGCATTCACCACCTCTCTGGGCAACCTGTGCCAGTGCTTCACCATTCTTATTGTAAAAAAATTAATCCTTATATCTAGTCTGAAAATATGTGTTATTTTATCAACAACATTAAAGGTATCACATAAAGGACCTCCCTACTGCTGGCTGCTGAGATGAATGGGACTGTCTGGTATACACACACTGGGGCAATGTGAGCTGAGCGTGGCCTGGCTCCTGGCACCCAACAGTAATGGAGGAAAAGCTGGCAACTGTTACCACATACACAGCACACAAAAAAATCAGATCACTTTTTACAGAAGCAAAAGTTGTCCTTAGCAGTCTTTTCCTGCTTTTTGACATCCTCTTTGTCTACAGATCAGTGGTAACAGGCATCTTGCAATGCACTAAATACAAACCCATTGTTTATATTCGCCACCATCCAGGTGGTCTCTTTTGCCTGCTGATGCAGTCATTTTTCAGAGGGTGACAGAATTCCAGAAGAACACTCAGAGTAAAGATAAATACAAACTCGACACTGATGTTGTCCCCATGGCCAGCAGTACTCTGCTGTCTGCTCAGAAGCCTGAATGTAACGTTTGCTCTCTCTCACTTGTGTACTTTCCCACTTGGCAGAGGAGCGAGCTGAAGCACTGGCCAAGTTGGCTTTGTTTCATTTGTGGGCTTGTTTATGCTCTAGCAACACTGATAATGTCTACACGGCTTTAAGAATAGTGTTTGCTAAGTTGTCCTGGCTCTGAAACAACAGACTATATGATACCGTAGCATTTTCATAAACTTGTATTTCCTGATTCAGCAACAGAGCAGGTAGCGTGCTAACATTTTAAAAACAAGACAACACTCCTCACTAACCACAGCAATGTTGGAAACAACTAACTAGCAACACTAAAATCGATTTTCCTATTTTTTTTCCATTATTGAACAAAAGCAGGACCCTAGGAAGTTTTATAATGCACTAATTTTTGTTCTTGTTTTAAAGTTCTGAGTGTTGTACATTTATGCAGTCATTTTATGTGCTTTCCTTACAGCAGTTGTACATATGTCACAAAACATATCAAGCATCCTGATCCGTTTTGTGACTCAATAGCATGAATTAAATGAAAGAACTGTGTTCTCGTATAAAGCAAGGAAGATCTTAAAGCTAGGCAGCTAAAGGCAGGTTTTAAGATAGTTCAAAACTGCCAATTCCTTTTCCGTATTCTTTCTGATTAATATGCTAGAGTTTTGGCATGATTTGTAAGTAGCAAAAAAACCCAAAACACAACAACCCAAAAAGAGGACGTTCCTTTATGGTTTTTTTTGGGAAAACAATAAATTTAAAATATTTCGTTGTTTAAGTGTCACCAGTCTATTTAAACTGGATATTTTGAGGTAGACTCTGATTAACAGAGGCTGTGGAAATTTTAAGTAAGCATGTATGCTCTGTATAAATTCTCACTGGCTAATGTGTATTTGTACAAGAAGGAGCATAATGAGCTAGTGGAAGAGAATTTGTAAAGTAATTTGATAATTTTACTCTAATTTGTTCATCCAACAAAACCATAGAAATTCTATCAAACCTTTCAGAAAGGTAAATTTCTAGATGGACAGTAATTTTATGGCTACATTCACCTTAACTGAGCAGTCACTGCTCTGTGTACATTAATTTTCTCATGCATCTGAGAAAATGAGGTCTTAGGATGTGGCCTTTGTCATGCTCAGTGTAAGCAAGTATAAATGCTTCATTTCTGTGGTAGAATGAGTATTCAGAATTTCCTTTTTCACACTAATGTAGTTTGTAACCCTCCAATATTTTGTACTGAGTCTTTGAGCGTCATTGCCAATCAGTATTTTAATAAATCAAAAAGAAGTGACAGCCTGTACTTCTGTACAGTACTCTGAATGAGAGTCTGCAAACTCTTCAGACAGAAGTGTAAATCACTTCAGTCCTGCTCTACGCTGTTACCATAAGAAGTCAGCAAACCAGGTAGGAGAGTAGTGTGGGCAGAGGTGGTGATGGCACCTGTGAGCTAGCTGAACCATGGTCTGGAGGCATCTGAGGGGCTTTCTAGTCTCACAAGAAGGAATCTGGTGGTGGGGACAAGGCTAGTGCAGAGGAGTAGGTGCAAAGTCTGGCTTTCATTTGCTATTTCACTGACTCTTAGGAGTGCAGCGATGTAGGGGACTGCAAACACAGACCTGGCAGATAGCATGGCAGTTCACATGGCAGAGCATGTGCAGGGGTCTGGGACACTGCTTGGACTACTGTTCACTGTTGGAGCTTGAGGTTTCCTCAGCAGTCAGCATACTGCATCTACATCTTCCTGGTCTTCTGGGAACAACTTCTGGAAGCAGTCCTAAGAACTTTGGGGTGTTCAGGGGAGGCCACTGAGGTGGTGGGGCTGGAGCACCTGCCCCATGAGGAGACACTGGGGGAGCTCAGCTTGGTCAGTCTGGAGCAGAGATGTCTTTGGGGACATCTAACAGCAGCCTGACAATAGTGAAGAAGATATTACCAAGAAGAGAGAGCCAGCCTCTTTACTCAGATGCACAGTGGGGGAACAAGAGATGCTGTTCTTAATGCAGACAGGGTAGCTACAGACTGGGCATAAAGAGAATGTGTCACGATGAGAATAGTTAAGCACTGTAATGGGTGAGGTTGTGCAGTCTCTATCCTCAAAGCCTTTCGCAACCTGACCAGAAAAAGCCCTGAGCAACCTGGTTAGAATGCAGTGTTAAACCAGCTTTGAGCAGGACATTTGACTGGAGACATCCTAAGGCCCTTTCCAACTTGAATTATCCTATGGTCCTAAAAACAAGTCTCTTCTGACATCTCTACCAATATTGTTACAACTTTTTATATATGCATGGATGTAGTCATGTTTCAAATGAGGCAGTATCACATCAAGTGTCTTCCAGGCCAGAGATCAGGGGGGAAAATATCCCAGAGTGGGTTTGCAGCTGAAAGTGACAGCAGGTTCAAAAGGATGAAGCTGACAAAAGATTTACTTTCTGTTCAGAACAAGAAAATTTTGGACATACAGGTCCTCAAGAAGTATAATAGATGTAACATGGAAATCTGAATAAGAATAGGCTGAAGAGACAGAACACAATTAAACTGACTCAGGCCGTATCCTATTAACCAGACTGCAGAGGAACATTTGCAAGCTCAACCCTGCATCGTTTGAAAAAATTTTCTATTTCCCTCTCAAAGAGCTGGAGCTATTGTCACACAGGGGATTCTGGACTCGATGAACAGGTAATCTGATCTCTGAGGCAATTACTGTGTTCCTGAGGCACTGAACAAGGTCTCAGGGACCCAGTGCGATACACTTAAGTAAATACAAATGCTGTTGCTAGACAGCATTGTATCATCTCAGCCGTCCTTGTATCATCTCAGCATGTTTGAATCAATGGCTACTATTACAGTGAATACTAAACAACAAAGGATATTGTAAAAATGTACAAATTTGCCTCACAATCACTTCAGATACATTGCCTGGATTTTCTTCTGGTGTAAACTAACGTAATCTACTGACTTCTCAAAGTGAGCCCAGTTTGCACTCATGGTTTAGCCTCGGGTTGCCACAAACCAGTCCTGTGCCTTGCCCAACTCTCTCCAACTCTGGCCACATTTCTAACATCTTTACATCCTCCCTGTGACCTCCCCACTTGTGTATTTGATGGATATTCCTTCTTTTTCCGGGTCACTTCTCAAAACTAGCCTTTTCCATGATGCCTTTTCACAAGCCAAGAAACATGAATATACTTGGAAGAAACTACATGCATTGTTTGAATGTTGTGCCTTTGATCTGTGGACCATGTGCTTTAGTAGTCTTCTGAGAGTTTAAACACACTAACATGTTGATAGCATTCAGTAAATAATTCAGGTGGAAACCTTCCAATTAATTATTTTACTCAGTGAAATGTCAGCTTTGAATTACAATCAATTTGGTATTGGTTAGGAAAAAATAGACTACATATTAGTAATTTTCTGACATCAGATGATATTATTTTACTCCAGTCTCTAAATGTCATACTTAAACTATGGCCTCGTGTTTATTTAAGCATGTATGTGAAGGACTGCACGCTATGTACTTATCAAAGGATTAAGATAGGACATTTTTAGTGTGCAAAAGAAACCTTTTAATTTTATGTTGAATTCTGATTAGAAAGAATATTTACGTTGCTTGTGAGCTTACTCCAACTCATTTGTTACATAAAAGCTATGTTGAAAGAGTATAAACAAGACATAAAAAACCGACCAAAGCAATTTTGGTTTGTTTTCTTGTTTATAGTATCAAAGCAGTACATGTAAAACCACTCTTAGATTACAGGTGGACATTTTAGTTATTGACATGTTTTCTATAAACAGAATTAATGTTAGTGATAAAATTAGAGTTTTTTCACTTGTGAAAAGGAATAAATAATCTTCATCAAGCATGATTCAAATGCAAATTTCCTAGTACTATGTAATCTGCTGGCACACTATCTTGTACTAAAGAATCCTGCTTGTCTAACCTTGATTTAATTGTGCTCTGTGCATAAGCAATGACCTCACTTAGGTCATGAATTGCTGAATCAATGGAGCAAGAAGTACCACATTTGACCTTGCCATTAATGGCAAAGCCTTAAAGAGTGCTGTATTATGTTCTTTTATGCAATATATATATTTGTGTGACATTATTAGGCAGTTTTCATTTATAAAAAATAATTAAAATACATGCAAACTACATTCTAGGTACTGCCCTCTCCCTCCTCTTTAACCCAACAGGTAGTCCCTAAAAAAAAAATCAATTTCATTAACTAAATCTAAGATTTGTAATATTAGCAAATCTTTGCTAGAGTTTTGATTGTAAAACTGCATGTAATAAGAGTTGTATTTAAAACAGAAGATGATGGCTATATAGCATATCTGAATTTGTAGTTAAAAGTTTTAGTCTGTTCAGCAGTTTTACAAGAGTGGGATTATATAGACATTTTATGTGACTAAAATCCAGTCAGCTGACAATGAGACAGCTTGGGAATACTGCTGCTGCTGTGTTTGTCTCTTCAGAAACAAAATTATGCTTTAATGTATAATATACCTTATTTATACATTGATAGTTTATAAACAAACACATTCAGATAAAAATTATCTCTTGTCTTCCATTTCTTGGTTATTAATAATTGATTATTATTATCTTAAAGCTTAGGTGTTGAGTGCTGCAAAACAGTGACTCGTTGCAGAGCTACGTTATACTAAAGGCAAAGGAGTTGAAACAAATTTCAAAATTTTAATAAAAATACTAACTAGTAATTAAAAGAAGACACTACATGTCTCTGTGTAGATATTCTAAAATATGTGAGTTTGTCATTTGCATTTTGATAGAAGTTACACTATTTAACTGCTAATAGAGTTGTATGTAATTGTTGTATGTAATAGAGTTGTATGTAATGTAATTAGGCTCCCTCTCACTAAACAAAACCACGACACTAATAAAAAGAATTTTTTTTAATGAGGAATTAATGGATTTTTAAATTCAACTTAATTCCAATCTGGAAAAAACTGTCAGATATATACAGTGTACATAAATGAAATTGCCAAAATACTGAAGGAAAAAGAGCTAACAATTTTAACTTAATGAAAATTGATAAATTTGAAAAAAATGAAATTGGATCATATTGCTTTGACATTATATTTTAACAACAAAAAAAAAACTTTAAATATTTTAAAATAAATTTAAACTTGAACAACATCTGTCTTTTTTCCAAAATATTGGGTTTTACTTCAGCAAAATTTTTAATATAAATTACAGATTAAATTAACACAATTAGTTGTATTGAATTAAAATTTGTAAATGAATACATTTCTGCTGCACGTTCTTCCATCACCTTTAATGATTAAGCCTGATCTGATTTGATGGTCCAGAAATCTCAAGGTCTATTTCATTACTTAGGAAAAACAAAAAAAAAACTATAGTAGAATCAGAACATTTCTTCTTGCCCTCGAGATTCACAAAACATGATCTGGAAGTGCACCCATAGATGCAATAGGTTTAGGAAAGACAGATAAGTAGAAAGATTTTTTCCTTCAGAAAAAGTAAACTTTTTCATCTGTTTTCAGTGCATTTTAGTCCAGTTACTAATCCCAGGACCAGGGACAGTAGAAAGGCACTAGAGTGAGCTCAGATGTTTCTTTCTCTTCCAGAATTAGTTAGCATTAACATGCTGGAGCATCAGTCACTCACAACACAACTCAGATGCTACGGCAATATGTGGAAGCCTAGCAGTAACAACATACCTAAAATCAGAGAAAAAGTAATCAGAAAAGATCTATGAAAAATTAGGAAAACATAGTATAACACACCAAAAAGTGATGAAAATTCTCAAGTGAATATAGTAGGTTTCCACACTAGGAGCATCAGCACTGACTCCTATTTGTACTATATATGAATGTTTCCCCAGTTTTCTTTAATATGCAGGGAAATACAAGCATTGCTGTGACGAGGAACATCGCCATGTCTGGTGGGTACCGAGAAACACAACAGTGAGCAAGTGCCAGGTCTTGCTGCTGCAGGATCTCATGTCTCTGCTGCTCTGGCACATCAGAAGACTGAAGACTGAAGACTGACTGACTGTGGAAGGACTACAGGTTTGATACCTTCTTCATAGAATCACAGAATCATAGAATCATTTATGTTGGAAAAGAGCTTTAAGATCATAAATTCCAACTGTAAACCTAACACTGCCAAGTCCACCACTAAACCTTAAGCATCACATCTGCAAGTCTCTGCATCTTACCTGGGAGAAGAGATCCACACCCACCTCACTACAACCTCCTTTCAGGTAGCTGCAGAGAATGATAAGATCTCCCCTGAGCCTCCTTTTCTCCAGACTGAACAAGCCCAGTTCCCTCAACCACGCCTCATAAGACTTGTTCTCTAGACCCTTCACGAGCTATAAACTAGTGTAGGTACAAATGATTGCCTGCGGTGCCAGGCCAGCCATTATAGACTTTGTTTACACTGCAAAAATATCTACTCCAGGTAGTGAGATTTGGCCTCTCATCAAGAGCCGGGAAGTGGTGCTCATCCACACTGTTTGGGGGTAGCTGTACTAGAGCAACGTAGCTGTGTCTACACCGCATGCCACTTGACCTTCATGACTGGCTTCCCTGTGGCATACCAGGGACTTAAAGACATCATTTGTATTTCCTTGTTTTTTAACAATTCAAAGTGCTTAATAATAATCGGAGAGTGGTTACTTTGTTTAATCTGACCCCAAAAGTATGTCACATGCCTTGGGATGAGATGTGCATGAGAGCACATTGAGGTGTCTGACATGTTTGAATAAGGCTGGAGGACTCTGTAGGGGCAGACAGTGCCAAATCTGAACAGTCTGGTCTGCACTACTGATAGAGCACAGCTGTCAGAGTGAAGTGCCCCTAAACCACCACATTTTGCGCTGTAGGGAGCTAAGGGTTCACCCTAAAAGAGATCCCATGGTGTGCAGGTCAGGAGATCCAGCCCCAGAAACCAGCACAGGAGTCAAATTACCAATATTGTACCTGCACCTGACATCCACTCTGCATCATGCTGTGGTATTTTTTGCTTCATTTACTGGAGTCAGATACAGAGCTGAAAGTACTAAAACAGAGTGTATTGTTATTGGTTTACATTTATCTGATTACTTCAAATTGTGTTTGTTAGTTTGTTTTTGGATGACCCAGCAGTGTGTTTGGGAGCTGTGAGGACATTCAGTCTGATGTGACAGTGACACAGCTGGTAGGAAGACACATCGTGTAAGCACATCCTTTCCTATCCATATGTAGTTGACCAAAATCAGTTCCCCACCCAAGTTAGTGGAGCTGATTTTCTTTGACAGGATACAGAGAATGAAACTATATGCTTTTTGCAGTTCCATTTTTCAGGTGGACAAGGTTGGTGTCAAAAGACCCCCAAATAGATAGCCAGCTGAGCAGCTTCAGAGACCTTCTCTTATTAGAATCATAGAATCATAGAATGGTTAGGGTTGGAAGGGACCTTCAAAAGTCATCTAGTCCAACTCCCCTGCAAGAAGCAGGGACATCTCCAACTAGATCAGGTTGCTCAGAGCCCCATCCAACCTGGCCTTGAATGTTTCCAGGGATGGGGCATTCACCACCTCTCTGGGCAACCTGTTCCAGTGGTCTGCAACCTTCATTGTAAAAAATTTTTTCCTAATATCTAATCTAAATCTACCTTCCTCTGTCTTGAAACTGTTACCCCTAGTTCTGTCACAACAAGGCCTACTGAACAGTTTCTCCCCGTCTTTCCTGTAGGCCCCCTTGAGGTACTGGAAGACCGCTATCAGGTCTCCCCGGAGCCTCCTCTTCTCCAGGCTGAACAGCCCCAACTCTCTTAGCCTGTCCTCACAGGAGAGGTGCTCCAGCCCTCTTATCATCTTTGTGGCCCTCTTCTGGACCTTCTCCAACTGGTCCATGTCCTTCTTATGTT
>JAAGAY010006911.1:0-11544 GCA_011801015.1 Ardeotis arabs | reverse complement strand
AAGAAAGGCTGAGAGAGTTGGGGCTGTTCAGCCTGGAGAAGAGGAGGCTCTGGGGAGACCTGATAGAGGTCTTCCAGTACCTCAAGGGGGCCTACAAGAAAGACGGGGAGAGACTGTTCAGTAGGGCCTGTTGTGATAGGACTAGGGGTAATGGTTTTAAAATAGAGGGGGGTAGATTTAGATTGGATATTAGGAAAAAATTTTTCACGATGAGAGTTGAACACTGGAACAGGTTGCCCAGAGAGGTGGTGGATGCCCCATCCCTGGCAACATTCAAGGCCAGGTTGGAAGGGGCTCTAAGCAACCTGATCTAGTCAGGGATGTCCCTGCTTCTTGCAGGGGGGTTGGACTAGATGACCTTTGAAGGTCCCTTCCAACTCTAACCATTCTATGATTCTATGATTCTAAATTCAAATCCTGGAGTGCAATTAAACTAAGCTGAATAACTAACCTTGATATTTGACCATACTATTTGCTCTGCAGGTAAATCATCTCCCAGATATTTATCCTAAAGTAATTGGCATTGAAAACTAGTAATTTAAAAAAAAAAAAAAATCAGATGCTCTTATAGTTCCACACAATATAGAGCAGAAACTGAGTCACTGAATTACCTGGTGGTGATGATTCTTGTTATGAAGGGAAAGATTATCCTACCCCTCTTATTTGGCACATTTCCTCTCTCTTACACATGCATGCGTAAGTCTTGGGTATGGCATATGAGGACTCATCTGTACATTTAGTTTGCACTTCTTGCAAGGGTATATGCTCTTATCTTATTGCCCATGATCAGCTGAACTGTATTAAATTTACGGTTTGATGGCCTCTTCATGAACTCTTATGGCAGAAGGGGATTTAATTTTAGGTCTATGTTACCAAAAGAAAGAAGAAAAAAGAGGGGGGAAAAATAGATTTTAGGTATTAAGGCCTAGATTCTCAAATCTTCTGTTGTGCCTAATTTAAACTGAAATATTTAAATTAAAGTATATTCTAAGACTTTAAAAATTTGCATCTAAACAACACATCTGCAAAAGCATTATACTGTAATCTTCCAGTTTTCTCATGCTGTAATGCATACTTACTGTGAAGATTACACACTGACTCATCAGTGGCTAGGAGATGGTGGTCTAAAAATTTCCAATCCTTTTATCCTTTTTTTCTTTTTTTTTTTAAAGTACGTCACAGCCTAGTATACAGAAGCATGTTTTCAAGTAGATGATCTTGACAATTTGTGTGTGTATAGGGTCTTCTAATACAATTAGAGCCATTGCATACCGTACAGATTGTACATAGCTTTTGCTTTATGCCAGCCAGTTGTAATTCCAGAATTACAGTCGTGACTGACTTTTCTTCGCTTCTTTTGTTTTCCCTTTTTACTGTCCTCTTAAAGACATATAACCGCTATCTGGGTAAAATAAAGTGCTGCCCTCTTCAAGAAAATGTACCTGAAGTCCACATGGCATATCTTCTGTGAATGCCAAACTGAGGCTAGTTTAATTGTAAAGCTCAGTTTGCCACTTCATATATGTCCTTTGATTTCTGTCAATATACTTGGTACATGCACTATACCTTCAACCTGCAGAGGCTGAAATTCTCTTGTCAAAGGAATTGCATAACACCAGCAAGAGTGTTGAGAACATCCATTCACGGCACTAAAAAAGCTTCAATTTTATCAGCAGTAGAAGAGAAAACGCCACAAACCCAAACCTTGATCTCTTTGCTATTCTGTAAAGCTTTACAGTTATTTGTTCTTGTGAAGTGGTTACAATTATACGAAAGCTTTAAATGGATCCTCTTTTCTGTTTATGGTGAGTTGGGAAACTCAGTTGTTAACCCAGAGTAGTCAATTCTGGAAAATTACTTGGACAATTGCGCTCCAGAGAGCACAAAGGAAAAGGAAAGGAAATTCTGATGAAAACCCAATAGTTGTGCAGAAGAAGAAATTTCTAATGCACGTATGCCTTCCCTTATTGTGAACTTGCAAAATTGCTTTGGGTGTGAGATTCTCCATTCCAAAAATAACTCAAGCAATTGGAAAATTTTATATATTGGTCATCAGTGTGAGACATAAATTGAGTCTACTAAACAGCCAAAGAGCCTGCATTCTGCCCTTTAGTCTTCTTGTCCATTCATAGAAGTCAGAAACTCACACGAATAAATTGACAAAGACTTGCCTCAAAATATAACACAGCTCTATGTATTTTTACACATTCTAGTTTAGGAAGATAGGAAGGAAAGGAAATGCTTGTATTTTCAGGGTCGGTTAAAAAGTAGATCTTCCTAAGAGAAAATCTAGTGTATTCCAGTCCATTTATTGTGATTTACTTTTTTGTATAAGGGAAGAGAACATAATATTTTCAATAGATTTAACACATTAATTCATAGTCTTTGCTTAATCTCCTGTAACTTGGCCCAGTCTTTTCTGAACATTCATCTTTTGAGTAAGGAAAAAAGGGCTGTTCCTCAAACTGCAGAACAGACAGAAGAAATGCTCCTTGTTTCAGTGTGAGACTGCAAGGTACATTTTAATAATAATGAGAAAAAGGTTGTAAACTGATCAGTTCTCCACAGTACTATTTGTCTAGCAAAATAAAAAATGACACAGCATGATTCACTCACCAGACCAGAGATAGTAAAATAGAGAGCATTGAGTTTCATTAGGTTCATAGCAGACACGAAAACTCCAATTTTAATATAGGCAAAAGTGAAAATACAAAAAGTGAAAATAGCTTCATAGAGTGCTGTTTGTGTTGCCTAATGCCAGGGTTCGTAGTAATGAGGGTAGACAGAAAAAACAGAGTAAATAAGAACAACAGAAAAAACACATGAATTCTCCTCTTATTACTATGTGATTTCACTGGGGCTGAGGTACCTTGCTGGATAAGGGTGCAATTGTACTGCAGTCCAGTACATATAGGTGTGGAAAGGCTTGAGCAGAGAAGGAAAAAAGCATGGGTCTCGGAATTAAGCCATGGAGCTCTGCAGACATTTCAGCTACTGAGTGAGTAAAGAGCCCTGGTGATATCTGTGTTCTGATTAATCAGGACGTGTTTATCCTCTTGGAGGAAACAGGTTGAATGCTCCCGTCATAAGAAGCTTAACGGAAAAACATATTAAGTGAACCACATAGGGGAAATCAAGACTCCCAATGCCAATCAGTTCAAATAAATTAGTGTTTGCAAACTGAAGTAAAGAGAAGTGGGCCACTGCTGTTTACATTTCAGTAAAACACCTATTCCATTCCACAGTCCTGAAGGCTGAATAAAAGCTGTTTATTCAGAAAGGCCCTGAGGCTGACTCAAGTCTTTTACAGTTGCAGAGCTACATGGAAAAGGCCAGTGGTTCCTTAGAGGCACATTTCAAAGAAATTCAGGATTTATGCACACAAACCTTGTTATTTAAAGGGCAAGTTCTGCTCTGAAAGTCATTGTATAAGAACAGCACAGAGTAAGAGGACTTCATATTTATTATTTCAAAGCTTACTCTGTGTTGAATATCAACTGCGTCTTAGTATTCACAATATCTTGCTATGACTAGTTATCTAGATGCTATTTTTCCTGCCTTCCTTGGTAAGAAATATGCAGCTGGAACTAATTAAAAAGTTTACTGATTAAATGTATGCCAAAAAAATACTCTAGCAAGCTCTTCCTTAATTTCATTGACATGGCTGAAAAAGACAACTGAAAGGTAGCAACATCTTTCTATTTTGTCTCACCAAGAAAAAAAGTAAGCATGAACCTGAATATTTATCCAGAGCAAATTAATGCAACATTTCAAGATTTTTAAATAGGTATCTTATTCGATTTTCTTTTATTTGTATTTTCTCCTTTTTGTGTATAGCGCTATGTTCAATAGGCTGATCAACAATCCCTAGTCTCTTAACCTCCCTAGGGAGTTCACACAGAGTAAAGTGAGTGCAAAGATTGATTTATGGTATTGAACTCACTGAAATGCTTCAGAATCTGAGGATAACAACCTTGTGGTAGCTGGACTTCAGTTATCTGAACTGTACTGGATGTTCAGGATGCCTACTAAGGCCTTGGCTGTGTACTTGCACTGGTTATTGGTGAACTACTTTCACAGCTGGGTTTTAAGTACTGATTATGCTGTAGAAACCTCATGCATGCAGCTTTTGGAGAGGAGATATCTAAGTGAAATAATTTTATTTTATTATGCTCCTGACACACATGAGACCATACTGAAATGTTGAATCTGGAAATTTGCACTAACTGACATAGATCTTCCTGTTCAGAACACTTGTTTGTAGAGAGAAGCTAAGATTTTTTTTGGTCAAATATGTACCAAACAAAAGTGTGAGACACAAATTCTCATGTAGATTTGGGACTGAAGGAAAATGAAAAGGAAGCAAGGGGGGCAGTTAGAACATGCGTGTAGCTGTTAACCTATTTTATCTGCTCGGTAAAAACTGATGACGAGACTAGCTTAATTTGCACCATCATTAAGAATGAAATACGATCTCTCATGAGATTTGCCCTAATAAACGCTATAATGTCTTGTCTGCCTGGAGACATTGTTTCCCTCAGCTTATTCTCTTTTGAGTTTGTATTGCATAAAAAGAAATTACGAAGAGCAATTTTGCGGCTTAAAACCTCAAAAAGCTGTTGTGTGAAAATGCAGCTGCTGGATGTAATCTGACGTCTTTGGCCAGCTTGCACCAACTGCAAGCATCTTTCTCTATAAAAAAGTGACAACAAAAATGTGCATTGGCAAATACAGAAAAGGCTGATGAAGTGGACAACAGTTCCCAGGCAAATTACCACAACACACAACAAATAGTGCTGGGATTTTAGAAAGGGTGACAAAATCCACATATAGACAAGGTCTCATTGCATTTTGACATAGCTGCAGCAAAGCAGCAAAAGGCAACATTGACCCTCAATTTGTATTTCATTAGTTTTCTCAAAAAATTCTTAGAAGTATAATTCTGTATCTCATCAAAACAATAAAAAACCCCTGTCATTGATTTTCCACCTTTATTTATTTATTTACTTATGCATTTCCTGGTAGCATCATGCTTTACAAAGTTAGCAATCTGGCTATAGAAGTAGGGTGTTTTATTTCCTTAAATTTGGGAGGGGTAACTTGTAATTCACTATTTTTATGTGAAACAAATACCTCTTTCACTCCTTAGTTGGTAGTCTACTGTGCCACACTGATCAAAGACTAGTTAGTAGTGGTCAAAATTAATTGTCAGTGTTCTTTTGACGTAAGGTAGATGCAGGTGAATGTTTCACAATGACAAGTAAATAAAACTTCATCCAAACCCCAATGAAGTTGATTGAAACATTCTCAGGGAATACAATTAACTCTGCTGATGCATTACAACTTCTGAATAACTTTTGTCTATGTGAATTCTGTATATCAACAAAAAAACCCCAAACTGGTAAGGAAGAGCTGATGGTCTACCTTTGTTTGGGTATGAATCCTGAAAAAAAGATTCCGTGATTATCTTGAAGTCCACAAGCACTATGTCAGTGGTAATGAATGCACTATTAAACTTGCCTGGAATAAATTTCATGTACTTTTCTACTTAGAATATATCATATATCTTCATAAAAATCTGAAACTAATTCTGAAACTAAGCAATGTGATAAAGCTCTTAATTCTACCAATTAAAATAATTCTATTTGTGATACAAAAATGGTTATATAATGTAAATACATAATGGCATATTACATATAAAACAATATTTTATATTACTGATGTAAATAAAACCATAAAATTAAAATCAGACGTAGTTTGAGGTGGCAATTTTTCTTAGTTTTGCTTCTTATACAAAAAAAAAAATCTATGGAAAGTAAAAACTGTTATTATTTAGTGAAAATATAATAGCACAGTTTAGTAATTTTTGCTTTGCAATATTTTTGAAACTGAATTTGTTTATAATTGCCATGAAGTAGTTTCATGCACAAGATATTTGAAATTTTTACCTCATTCAATTTGAGAAGTTGTATACTTCCCAGTGATTGTTATCCTCATAAACACCCACATCACTACCACTCTGAGAAACACAGTATTTTTCACATCAGGAAGGACTTCTTCATGTTATACATTTGCATATATGCAGTTGGCAAATGACAAGGAAGTAAAATTATCCATTTCTGCTATTCTGACTATAGTGGAAAATCCCTTTACCCATTCATGTAGTGACGGTCATAGCAAGCTGAGGGAGGGAAAATGAGAGCTTGTGAATGTGTGGATAAAATGAGAGGAAAAATATGAAAGGGATAGCAGAAGAAAAGTAAAACAATGTAAAATTCAAAGAAAATTATTCTTGATAGGTTTCAAAATCCCCATGGGTTCACATGACGGGATAGTAAGGAGGAGGTCAGTAACATAACAAAAGAAGTTTTATAAAAGTTACACAGTGGCCATGTTATCAGTAAGAATACTGAAAACTCTCTTAAATTTTATTACATTTTATTAAAGCAATTTATATGTCCTCAATAAATTCCTGAGTTCTTTCTCTTTCCAGCATTAGCTCTAGTGGAAGCTGTCCCTGCTCCTTGCAGAGGGGTTGTACTAGATGACCTTTAAAGGTCCCTTCCAATCCAATCTATTCTATGACTCTATGATTCTGTGACAAGGCATGAATCAAAAAACATACATCAAGATATGATACATAAGCACATAATCTATGGTTTATGGAGCAATTCACTATCTTTTTACCTGCATTTACTTATTTTCCCTTAGTACGTGACAGACATAATTAAGATAAATAACATTTTTCTTTTAGACATGAGAACTGAACAATTTTTTACTTAGTTTAATAGGTGGCAGATAAAAGTGGAGTTCGGTCAAGATTTCAGATACCATCCTTGAGTTCAAAGAGGCTGTGCTAATCATCATATTATGGACACGGCTTTTATTAAATATTTCTTACTTCTAATCAAGATTTGAAGACCAGAATGAAATACACACACAAAAAAAAAAAAAAAGAGAAAAATAATATGGAAGGTGATGTATTGTTTGGAACTTGGCTCTTACCTTAGAATTAATCTGTTTGCACTGTCCTTAAGCCTAATGTCATCATTTGTTCACATAAACAGGAAAACTTGCTGTATCCATGTCAAGCTTGAGCTGGTTTCTATCATGTTTAAAATCAGACACAACCCTTAAGCAGGCCTACTGAATAGGAAATTGAACTTCAGTCAAGGCTGGAACCTCATTTTTTTCATTACTTGAAACAATGGACGTATTTTGACTTAGACCAGTCACAATTAATTTCTAAATAACACTTACAGCCGTAGAATATTTCGATAGAATTGTTTGCCTTCTTTTGCATGCATCATCGGACAGTAAAGGATTTATTTTAGGTAATAAGCAAAACATGTGACTTGCAGAATACATAATCATTGATTTTGAAAAGAATATTTACAGAGTTAGAAATTCATTTCCTTTCAGGAGTCTTGTTTCTTGGGTTGCTTAACACATTGCAGGATTAAGTCTCATTATACTAATTGCTTGATAAGTACATTAGGTTCTCTTGTGTTTGTTTTTACTTTTGAATTCTTATTAATTTGTATACTCTGTTATTATTTCCCAAATAGAGTCTAATGTTAGAAATAATGTATGAGAGTTTACATAGAAATCTGTACAATGAAGCACAGAAAAATTACCCATCGTTTTTGGCTGTGGAACAAGTGTTTTCATCTTTTCAATTCAAAAAAGAAAAAAAGATAATGGCAATTAATTCAGGTCTGGAAGTCTAATAAAGTATTTTCTGATATTGGTTCATAGAATCACAGAACATTCCAAGTGGGAAGGGACTCAAAATATTGTCTAGTCCAGCCTTTTGTGGAAAAGGAAGCCTACATAAGATTATCTATCACCATGCCTAATCACGTCTTGAAAATTGGGACTTCACCATGTCTCTAGGGAGATTGTTCCAGTGAATAATTGTTCTCACTGTAAAAAAAAATCTTTCTTCTGTCAAGATGAAACCTCTCCCACTGCAACTTATACCTGTTTCTCTTGTCCTCTCCGTGTAGGTCCTTGTGAAAGGCAATCCTCTGTCCTCTTTGTAGCTGTCCTTTAAGTACTGCAACACTGTGATGAGGTCTCACTGAGTTGTCTCTTCTCCAGGGAGAAGAGACGTAACTGCTTCAATCTTTCCTCACTGGGGAGGTTCTGCAGCCCTCTGACCACCTCTGTGGCCCTCCTTTGAACCCTCTCCAGTCTGCCCAGGTAGTTGTAGAGACCAGTAAGGTCTCCCCTAAGCCACCTTTTCTCCAGACTAAAGAACCCCAGTTCCCTCAGCACTCCTCAAAGGACTTGTTTTACAGACCCTTCACCAGCTTTGTTGCTCTTCTTTGGAGACACTCCAGCACCTCAATGTCTTTCTTGTAGTGAGTGGCATAAAACTGAACAAAGTATTGTGGAGCCTCAACAGTGCCAAGTACAGGGCAAAAGGAAAGTGAGAACATAATGCTGGTTTGAATTTTTTTTTCCTTCAAAGATGAAACAGGAAGGTGGAAGAACCATGTGGCTACAGAAGCTTGCAAAGTTCTGGCACTTTCCTCATTCTGAAACATTACAAAATAGAAGTTAATGAACGTGGAAACAGCTGGTTGGATTTTCCAGACAGGAGACTGGTCCTGTGACCGCTGGAATCTAGCTGAGCAATATAAACTAAAATACAATACTGATGCCATTAACAAAGTAGTACGAAGCTGGAGAATGGTTTGAAACTTAATTTTGACTTAATAATAAAAATTTATTAGGATTTGTCAAAAGTGATAGAGAATGTGAGTTAAGATTTCTTACAGCATATGACATTTGTGACTAAAATGGCAGCTAGAATCAAATATTATAGATCCTTTGAAGCTAATTGACTTATGCATATAGGTTTTGTGAACCTCAGCTCATGAAATTTTTTGAAAAAAAAACCCACAATTTTTTTTTAAAAACATCAGATTTTTAGAATAAAAGGGAAGAAATGCAGCCAAACTTTGTGAGTCACAAAGAAGGATGGCATAAATGTAAGTGACAATTACTACTCTTCTAGTCTCCAGTGATTTTTGACTTGAGAACTTTTTGAAGTCCTTGAAATTTTTAACTTTATTTTGCTAGAATGTAAAGGGTTTTTTGAACCCATGTAAAATTTTAATTCCCACAGTTTCCAATAGCAAAGACTCCTTCAACTGAATGATGTATTGTGTGGCTTTAAAAATTTGTTGTGAACATTATATCTGTTGGCTTTATTTAATGTCCGTCTTGTCTTGTATTGGAAGAATCAGAGAACGATCATTCCCTATTATCTTTGTGCCACACATATTCCTCTCAGTTGTCTTTTTCTCAGGCTGAAGCAACTTTGATTGCTTAAAGCTTTTCATATAGAAGTTGCTCAACTAATTTAATCAGCCTTGTTGTCCTCTGAACCTTTTCTTGTTCTGTATGTTTTTTGAAGTGAGGAGAACAATACCTAAGATGTGCCTATGTAGTAGCATAATTTTTTTCCATTATATATTTTTTTTCAGAAACAGTCCTAATGTTCTGTTTTCTGTGGTTGTTCATGAGGAAATCTTAAGATGAAAAGATGTATTTTTTAGTTTATTGAGCTTTTCTAGGCTGCATGTTGACTACTACATGCAGGGCAAAACAGCTGGTGTCTCCTATCACACATACCATATTCTATTAGGATTTCTTGCATTGCCTGCCATGGCATTTCTGGCAAAACTTCATGCATAAAAGTTCTTTTTCTTCTGCTTCTTCACAGAAGCATACTCTGTTGAGCTGACTGCTTTGGATCCTCAGACAAGTCTTAAATTCCTCTGCAGTGCAAACTCATCCTCTCCTAGTTCTGCAAGCCTGCAGAGCTTTGGGGTATTCCAGGTACCCCAATTTTAATTCAAAGATATGAGCAAGCCTTCAGGAGAGTGTGAGATGTAATTGCATTTTACCTTAACTTGCACAATAAAGACAAGTGGTGGGCAGTTTGGGCTAACACAAATACCTTGCCATTTCCAGAACCTCTGCTCCTTGCTTTTCATCATTCAGTTTATTTCTTGAAATGTTTTGGACATTGATTCTTTTTTCCAGTTTAAATTTGTAAACCTTAACCTGCTAGTTCAGATATTTCTCTGAAATGTTTTCATAGCCTGTGTAATTAATCTCATAACTATGATAAACTTTCAGTTTCTGTAACACCTGCTTTAGTTGTCAATGTTCTCTTTAGTTGTGGAGACCATAACCTCGTGCTGTCTTTACTTCACTTAATTAACAGTAGCATGTTCTCCTAGCTCCAAACAATATGTTTTCACAAGTTGCTCTCCAAAATGACACACTTTAGTTTTGTGTTTGTATAATTTTTAACGGAAAGTTTTAAGGCCTCTAGAAACCACTTTAAGCACAGTGTGACTCTATTCTTGATTTAGAAATGGCTTGAAGTTCACTTAATTTTCAGGATCTTCAGCAGTTGTGGTGTTCTGGAGGAAACTGGAAAGTTTTTCAGAAAAAGATGTATTTGTTTGTAAAGTATTGTAGGCAAACATATATTAATATGCTGAAAAAGCAAAAATCTGGATTTCTATTTTGCTGAACACTCAGAATTATTTATTGCTTAACTATCAAATAAAAATTTAGGAGAGACTTAGGTGACAGAGGGATTTGAATTTTTAAAAATTCTGTTGTTTCTCACTTTTTACTTATTATGATGAGACAGAATTACATTATTAGGTAAAAACTTCTACTCCAAGTGATCTATTGTTAGATCTGATTATGGATTGTGAACAAATAACCCAACAATGACATTATTCATCTTTGCATACCAACTAATAGAAAATCTTCAAAGTTCAATGGTACTGTATGAAAAGCTTTATGTTGTCGTTACCATCTTCCTTTTCTCTTTATTTACAAGTTAGAACTTCTTAAAATTTTGGATTTTTTTAAAAAATTAAACCTATCTTTAATAATTGTACTTAGTATTATCTTCTGTTTGCGCTTATCAAGATTTAATTACATGACAGCTTTCTACATGGTAAACTGAATTTTTTAGTGATATTAAGAAGACTATTGATTTTTTTCTAGTCTGCGGGGTGACGTATTAAAAAGCACTGACTCAGCTACTTTGCACAGCAGAGCTCCAGAATAAATTGCTGCAAAGTAGTCAGAGATTTCTTTGCAAAATCTTGTTACCCATTGAGTGGTCTCTAAATACTAAAATGAATGTAGGAGTCTGTATTTGCACTCATGAATAATTTTTTCTCAGTTGGCATGATTTCAGTGTCTTTAATTTAAATAGCAGAAATTCTTAAAGATTTTTTATAATACAAGTGATCAGGAAAAATCAATCTCTGTGGCCTAGAAATTCTTTTTATTATCAATAAATACTAGACAGGCATGAATTTGATGTGAGAAATGTTTGAAGATGCTTTCCTTTGATCGTTTTAAGCAGCCAAGTGTTTGTTAAATATTTTTTAACTATGAAGGGACTTTCCCCTATTTTAACAACTTCATAAAAGTTTGCAGTTTTGCTAGTGAGAAAGCATTCTGGTTTTGTTTTCATTTTTCTTTTTTTTTTTTTTA
>JAAGAY010006910.1:0-25211 GCA_011801015.1 Ardeotis arabs | reverse complement strand
TGGTCCTGCACATGGGTCGTGGCAATCCCAGGCACAAATACAGGCTGGGCGGAGAATGCATGGAGAGCAGCCCTGAGGAGAAGGACTTGGGAGTGCTGGTGGACGAGAAGCTCAACATGAGCTGGCAATGCGCCCTTGCAGCCCAGAAGGCCAACCGCATCCTGGGCTGCATCAAGAGGAGCGTGGCCAGCAGGTCGAGGGAGGTGATTCTCCCCCTCTACTATGCCCTGGTGAGACTCCATCTGGAGTACTGCGTTCAGTTCTGGAGCCCCCAACATAAGAAGGACATGGACCAGTTGGAGAAGGTCCAGAGGAGGCCACGAAGACGATCAGAGGCCCGGAGCACCTATCCTGTGAGGACAGGCTGAGAGCTGGGGCTGTTCAGCCTGGAGAAGAGGAGGCTCCGGGGAGACCTGATAGCAGCCTTCCAGTACCTCAAGGAGGCCTACAGGAAAGATGGGGAGAAACTCTTCAGTAGAGCCTGTTATGACAGGACAAGGGGTAATGGTTTCAAAATAGAGGGAGGTAGATTTAGATTAGATATTAGGAAAAATTTTTTTACACTGAGGGTGCTAGAACACTGGAACAGGTTGCCCAGAGAGCTGGTGGATGCCCCATCCCTGGAAATGTTCAAGGCCAGGTTGGATGAAGCTCTGAGCAACCTGGTCTGGTTGCAGATGTCCCTGCTCCTTGCAGGGGGGATGGACTGGATGACCTTTGAAGGTCCCTTCCAACCCAAACCATTCTATGAGTCTATGAAATCAAAAGATGTGTAATGAACTGCACAATATCTGTGGTGCAGTTCACCAAATTTTATAATGAAAGTGGTCAGCATTTCATTGTAATTTCAGATAAGCAAGCAAGGACAAAAATTCTTTCTTTCTCTTTTTTTTTGGGGGGTGGAGAGGATGAACAAATAACATTTCCAAACAGTATTTCAAATCAGATCTACCTTTTGTTCAGTATGTTCTTAAAACACCTAAGAACTACTTCATAATCACATTTCCAGTTAATTTAAGAAAACCACTTTTTTTTTTTTTCGGTAGAAGCTGATTCATCATCTCATCTCACCCTCTAAAAAAGAGCCAACATCACAACAAATACCTCACTCATTTGAAACAGGAAACTGAGTTAACTCTATATTACTAATCCTTTAGCAAGTCAATAGTAACTCAATTCTGGAAACCATTTTTTACCTGAAAACTAATAATTGCGTGCTGTAATTAACAACATGTTGTGCTGTTCATTCTCTTTGGGAAGACCAAAAGTGATGAGTTTGCATTAAGCTCGTTCAGCTGAATTCATCAAGCCAAAACAATACCAGCAGGAAGAGGACAGAAAACAACTATTGAAGAACACATTTTAAGAAGCGTTTTCCCTGTATATTTTCTTGAATCTTCAAAATAATACAGAAAATCAACAATTGAGAATTGCGATGACTCAACTGTCAGTCTTCCACACCACTGGCCATGTAGCTACCAAAAATGTGAACACTGGACTGGTACCTTGATACCTTCTCATCTACTGTAGCCTAATGCTTACATTTACTTAGTAAAAGCCTGTCCATATCCTACACATTGTACATTTTTACAAGTTCAGTTAACTGCTTTGATAGCGTTCTTTCCACGTTTACAGATCAATGAATTTATTCTCAAAACTTTTCACTGCTCTAAGTTGCATGGCTTGGACTTTATGCCAAAGGGAGTGTCCTCTGACATTTTCAGTATTGCAGACAAACATTTTTTCTGAAAATTAAATAATAAACATAGAGAATGAAAAAAATTAACATCTGAAACATCAAGCATTTTCTTCCTTTTTTTGTAAGAAAAAGAACCTTCAAAAATTAAAACCCTAGCAAATACACACGCTATTTTAGCAATCATATGACCACTAAAGCTATGAATGGTACCTGCAAGTTCTCAATAAGACAAGTTCTTAATAAGACAACTGCCTGAACAAAACTTTACTACTTATCAGCTAACACCAATATGTCAAATTCTTCTAAGTCTTGATTACAAGAAATTGAATGAATACTATTTACATTATCATGCACTTTCTTTTCAATTCTAGCCTAAAAAGCACACTTGTCTGCATATTTTAAACCTTTAAACAAGTAGTAAATGTCTCACAGTACAGTACAATTAACTTAAAAAATTATAAATTACTGGTTTTTAAACATCATCATTGCTAGAGACAGTAAAACTAAAGCTTTACGATTTAGGTCAGTTACTCTATAAGTTGTACTGTTTAGCAACACATAAAAGTCATCTAGAGATGTATATTTTGATGTTAAATGACCACAGGTATATTGAATTTGCAGATAAATAACATACTTAATGACTCTATTCCTTCCAACTTTTTTGTTTCTTCAGTATGGAGAATGCTGTAGATTCTATGATACTGCAGAAAGAAGGTACTTTGCATTTACTTCATAATAAGTACTACCTAATATCACAAGGTTACTACAGACATTACAGACTGACTCCCCTTGGGAATAGCTCAACATCCTGTTCAACTATAGGAGTAAAGTTTCCACACAAGACTTTAAAATGACAGAAGAGATGTGAAGAAACAGAACTCCAGGATGGAGGGAACATGTCGACGACCAAACCCCAGTACTGGTAAAACAGCCCAGTGTAGCTGTTGGAGTAGTTATCTCCGGTCTCTTCAAGTGCATGAATGGTTTAGGTACATTTTGAACAGGTGAAAGCAGAATAGAATAAAATCCTCCTACAATCAGTTAATTGAGAAGACTAACATACCAGGAAATCAGATGAAGGACTCCAAATCCTTTATGTGCTAATATTTAAACCTGGAATATCTATTAACAGTCTATTTAAAAAACAACAACAAACAAAACCACAAACAAAAAAAAAACAAACCCAAAACCACCACCACAAAAAGTCCCACAAGAAGTGTTCCAAATCCAGTAGAAGACAAACTTAATACAATCATCCTTGGTAGTCAACTACACAAACAAGGCAACTATTGGGGGTTTTTAATGCTAAAAAAAGGCCAGCATTTTTTCCACATCACAGACTATTTGGGAAATTGAGAGACTACTTACTCAAGTCAAGAACATCATCTGTCTTAATCAGATCTTCCTCCCTTGTGAGTGGTAACTGAGTTTCCGGCTCACCTCGCAAGTGCAGTGATAGTGAACGGAGCATAAAGAAAACTCTGATTGCCTTGAGAAATTAAAAAAAAGAATATTAAAATATTGCTGCACTCAGTACTACATACTTTAACAGAATCTTACAAATGTATACTTGCTCTTACAACCCCTGAATTTGTTGTCATGCAGTAAATCTACTTTTTAAAGTGATGAAGTAGAACGTAATTTCAAAGTTACTTAAAAAAGGATATGGAAGAAGTTGAAACTTGCTATTTATTTTCAATGAAGCAGAAACAGCAGAGCCTTTATCCCACTGGCACGCTTACATAATTGTGACTGACAGGCAAATGATCACAGTAGCTGTTTCAGCAAAAACAACAATCTTGGATTTTTTTTTTTTTAATCATTATTTTAAGACCAGTTGTATTTACAATACCTGTATGCTGCAGACAACTACACACGCAACCTTCAGAGACTCTCATATTTTGAACTTAAAACAGTAATAACGTTTCTGGCTGATGGTAAGACATCTACAAGTCTGAGAGAAAACAGTGGGGATTTCTGAGTTTAAGTTTGCTATGCTCATCAAAACTAACCACGTGCAATATAGCATTCTCAGAAAACTTAATCTAAACTCTCAGAATGTCTACACCAGGGCAAAACATTCTAAAAGCTGCACCAGTCCCAAGAAACTTTCTACAGTTGCTCTGTGGAATAATATTCTTGTTTTGATTTAGGAATTAATGGCATATGGTATGCAAAGATTAGATAAAATGCAAAAGAACAGTCATGGTTTTGTTAGTCATATTTTGGAAGGCATCATTTATAATCCTCTTTCTTCCACTACAAGAACTGTATTTTAAGTATAGTAAGTGAAAAATATTTTTTTTATTATTTTGGGTGATCTGTTTTTTTAAAACAGTTTCCTACATAGTAATTCTATGGCATACTGTAAAATAAACTCCTGCCTTACAGTAAAAGGTCCAAATTGATGGAAGAGCTGCAGTGTCCAGGAACTCCTAGAATGCAGGAAGTATTAGGAAAAACAAATCTCAACTGCCTTAAGGCAAACCCCTTCACCCTTCTATTCTTAAAATCAACAGAACTGTCATTCCTGTGAATCAGAAATGTGAGTGCTTGGCCAGCTATCATACTGGTGATGCTTTCAGAAAATCTTGGCAGAACAGGGATGCAGAGAGGAAAGTCACGTATCTGGCTCTTCCATGAACTGACATGAGAGCAGAGGAATTCAGTATGCTGTTAAAATCTAAAAGGGCAATATGATTATTCAGAGCAAAGAATGTCAAGGGTATCTAACATACATACGATATTAACACTACATTATGAATAAGAGCAGAATCACTTTATAATGGAGGTGACCTCTCCCGTTAAGGTAGATTGCATTCTAATGTATTGTGGATTTACTGAAATTAGACAGGCAGTTTTACTACCAGATACTTCAAGAATTCATGGAATTGAGTTTAAAATTTCTGAATTCAGTCAAGAATAGCAACATCCTTGCATTTTTGGTAACCCAAAAGTTAAATCTAATGGGTTTGGGGTTTTTTGGGGGTTTTTTTTTGGTTTGGTTTTTTTTTTTTTTTTTTTTTTTTTTTTTTTTTTAATTCAGAGGGCAGCCATCACTCAACCTGCTTTCACCTACCTTTCCCTCAGTCCTCTTCCCCTCCCAGACACAGCATTAATTTTCCTGGAATACATTCCCTATAAAACTAATGTCACTTATCTCTAAATCTGTAACCATATTTACTGCAGAATAATCTACAGGAGTAAGAAGCAAAATTCAAACGTTAGCCTTTACAAGAAAAAAAAAAATAATCAAGGACATCAGATGAAGAGGGAACTACACTATGCTTCCTACAATACTGATAGCCCTCAGTTTGCTAGCAGTATCAATATAAACCCAAAAGCACGTGATTTGTGACTTCCTACAATATTTAATTAGATTTCAACACAACAGCAGAGCAGTTCAGTGGCCTACAATTTTTTTTTCAGTTGACTTCTGTTTTCTTGTTTAAGTAGGAATAAATACAAATTGTTACCTACATTAAAGAACTGAACATTATGATGAGGTATACTTTGTGCTGATTCCTTTATTTATATACACAGACTAGTCTATGAAAACTTCTATGATCAAGCAGCAGCAGCTGATTTCAGAAAGCAGCCTAACAACTTCTAGTCATTTGAATGTTTTCAGTCAGAAGGATTCACTATCTGGATTTTGGAGTTGTGCCTTTGATAACTCAAGAGATATGTGATTTCCGAGAGTCCCCCCTAAAGTTGTTGAAAAGAACTGACACTTTGAGGGACTTTCTGTAGCAAAAGAAGTAAGAGTCTAAACAGATCTGATCTCTAACAGCTAAGAACTCATGATATAATCAAAGTATTCTTTACTTGCTAGTGAAATAACACTTGAGAACTTTAGAATCATGCCATGGGATGCTCAGAACTGAATCACTATCCATTTGAAATCATCAGCAAAAAGTACCTCCAGCAAGTTAAGTGGCAGCAGTAATGTCACAAGATACATCTGAAGTTCAGCATATTGTTACAGCTATTCAGCCTAAGAGAGGCAGCCTAGCGGGTACAAAGTAGTGTAGGAATTCTAAGAAATTCTAAAACTTCTAGAGCAACGTGATCAGGGGAAGCAGGACCAACATGGAAGCATTCTCAGAGTTCCTACTGATAAGAAAGACGCCTCCATCCCAAAGAATTTATGGGAATTTTTGTACTTATTTTTGAATTTCCACCAACAGAATTTAAGTTATTCCTTATTTAGCACATGAAAAATTATGGAGCAGTCAGTTTCCACTAACGTTCATTTCTAAGTATCATTCTGTTAAATGCCTCCGAGAGAATTCTAGGAAACATTTTTGCTTTCTAAGAACAATACTTTTCAAGATAATTCACTGTACTTTATCAAACTTAACTTGCTGTGATAACAAAAGTTGTGTGGCTTATAATAAGTAATGAAAACAAAAGTTTTCATAAGATTCCTGGAAATATGTTTTTTCTTCAAGAATACTTGAATATACTTACATGTACACTTACATAAATGTAAAGTTATCCTATCAACAGTACTTTTTAAATAATAATGTGGTGCAGTAACATATCTTTGAGACTTACAGGCACTGCAAGGCTTATAGGACACTGCCAGGTAAGGGCCAAGAACTGATTATCCCAAGAATGCTGATAATGAAGTTGTTATTCAGGTCAGTATCGCCTCTACAGATTGTGTCAGTCATAAATAATAGATATTTTGCTATTTTTCTCCTCGGTCTCACGATCTCTATAATGAATTACTTCAGCAAGATAACACTCCTGAGTAAAATTATATTTTCGCTATGTCTAGAAACACAAGCAATACGAAGCCAGACAGCCTTCCAGTGGAGATTATTACTACAGGAATATAATAAAAGATAAACTGAGATATCAGATCATGAAAGGAAACGGACAATATATTAACGAGTGTCATCAAAATGTCTTTTTATGTAGATACTGCCATGGTCTAGAAATTAAAACCCCACTGCAAGAACATATTGAATTGACTAGACACAAGAAACTGTAGAGAAAAAGGTTCTCCACTGGGACAGATAAATACTATATACTGTACACACAGGTCTGTCTTCATGATTTTCTGGATGAAGCTTCCAATCAAGTAGCTTTCAAGGAAAAACGTTTGTATTTCCAGAATTGTTCAAAGTCTTTGGCACCATTCTCTCATAAACAAATGTAAGAAAAATAGTCTTACTCACTCTTCGTGTTCTTTCCACATCTCCACAAGGCAATCTTTTCACAAAATCAATACCAGTCAGTGGTGTCCCCGTTGGAGGCAACAAGATTGAGGCATCCATCATCAAGTACTCTACATTCATGGGTTTAATCTATAAAAACATTTTAACATTGATTACTACAAAGAGCAATAAGCATTTACATCTTTACTTTCAAATAGAACTCATGGTTGCATATTTTAAGAGGAAGCAATTGTTACAGGATTCAGAGAATTTTTTATATCATCTTATTTTAAGCTCCTTACATGCAATCTCTATTTTATATCTTCTCATCATTCCATAAAACATTTTTGAAGTTTCCATACTGAAAAAAGCATAGGAAAAAACTCTGAAAGATTACAGAAGAAAAGCTATTTCATGAGTACTAAAATCCAAAGTCTGTCAGGTTCGATTTTAAGTTTTGAATCAAATTTGTAATTACTTCAATCACAAGAAAAAGTTTCCCGTATCTTTTTCTCTCCAAGAAGAACTCTCTAGTCTCTAATAATGCAATAAGCAATTCTCTTCAGTCTTGCCACTAACAGAATCTCTCTCTTACATGGTTGTTTATTTTTATGAATAAATGATGTCTGAAATATCTACCCTTCTGTACCTCTGGGCAATTTCATCCAAGTTCTATTATATACATATGCAATGGAGACATGAGCTTTTTTTTTTTTGCCAGAAAGCCAGCTGGAATGGCTAAAACATATAAAAGCCCTTCCCCAGCTTGTACAATATTCTGCATAGAAGAAAAACGCAGTCACATGGGCATTCCAAAATAGCCAACTGTAACTAGAAGCATTCCTGGCCACTCTGCCATGGTCAGATACCATAAAAGAAGCAGACTGAAACAACGTCCAGCATTTTCATGGTTCAGCCTCGAACTGCGGCCTTCCATGCACACAAACTCAAAAAGTCTTGAGCCAATTTTTCTGATCTCAGAACAATTCATCTTCAGTGTCTAAAACACTGGATTAACAAATTCAATTCATGTGTAGAAAGATACAGAAATTTACATAGACAATGAGAACAAATGAGAACATAGAGCTAAAATTTCTGATAAGTAAATAACTACTTCAGATGCAATTCACATGAGTGTACACTGGTTTAAACAGCATTTTACATCATAAAGGTGAAAAACATTGTTAAAAAAGGAAACTCATTGCTGAAAGCAAAAATACTAAGGACTACAGTGTTCAATTTACTTGCTCCTCTGAACTTGTTCTCATCTATGGTTAATGAAGATACAACTTTTATCTTTCTTTGTGATATAGGCAGAGCAAGTATACTTCTGCCTTTGTAGTAGTTCTACACCATGTTATTTACACAACTCGTCTGACAAGACAACTTCAGTGTTACTTAGCAGTTAGATCAGCCTGCTGAGCAAGTCATTTGCTAGCTAGGCAAATAAATATGCTTTAAAACAAACCAAGTTCAAGTGCAAGGGTGTAGCTCTGTCTTTTATAGTAAATAAAAAAAAAGCACTCTCAGAAGTAGAGATATACTGAACTTGCAACATAAAAGTAACGCCAGTATCAGTGCCATTTCCCAAGCTAAAAAGTACAGCAGTATTTCACTACTAAAAAATTAAATATCTCACTAAATAGTTCTATCATTTAGGCTGGTAAGATACATCCAAGATGCTTCCCATATTAAAAGACTTATTGCAACACACCAACTGTAGATAGTGGTTGCTCACCAAATCCCTGTACCACTGTGAAAAAAAACCCAACCCGTAAATGACTACTCAAAGTATTTCTATCCGAATTCTAACCTAAGAACTGAAACATCTAATAAGTTTAAAATATGTTTACAAGTTAAATACGAACTAAGATTAAGCTTAGTAATCTGTTACAGGTTCCACAGCCAGTACCTCTCCTAGGTGAGACAAAGGCCCTGAAATTTGCTCTCTGTTCTCTACTGGGAGGTAAAATGGCACCACTCAACATTGAAACCTTACTGGGCTTCAGAAAGATACAGGAAGATTTTCACATTGTTTAAGAACTAGGAAAAAACCTATCTAATACATCATTTCCCAGGAGAAAATCATTTTTGTATACTCACTTTCAGAAAGTATTGGGCTTTTATTTAATAAAGAGCTGTGAAATTTCACATAAATGATTTACAGGGGTGTAGACACAACTACTCAGAGACAGAAAAAAACCACCCACTTTTTTTTATTCTACTCCCAGAAATAAAGATACCAGCATACTCAGTAGTTATCACTAAGTACTTGTTCTTGCTCCTGTGTTGTATCTGGGTTTGAGGATTTGGCAAGGCAGAAGGAGTGTCACTTACCGTCATACTCCGGTATTCATCTTCAAACATATCCAGAAAAATTTCTTCTCCCTTTCAAAAAAAAACCCAGGGATATGTACATACGATTAACCCTTACAGCTATGCAGTCACACTTTTTGTTTAATTATGTACTGAGTGTTTCTGTCCAGGACATGGTAGCAGGAGCTGCAGGGCCCCTGGGAGGAGCGGGTGGGGAGACCCCGTGCCGGACACAGCCGGTTCCAGCCGGTTCCCCCAGGGCCCCAGCACAGGGCACAGCTCAGCCCCTCGAGGGCCCCAGCGCAGGGCACAGCTTGGCCCCTCAGCAGCACTGATGGCACCTCTGGCAAAACACATTTAAGAAAGAGAGACTCCTCTGCAGCCGTTGGAGAGGACCATGGCAGAGCAGATATGCACACTGCAGCATCAGAGCAGGTGGATATGCCTGGAAGGAACTGCAGTCTGTGGAGGATCCACTCTGAAGCAGATTTTTTACCCAAAGGACTGCAGCCCATGGAGGAGAGGACTCACACTGGGGGCAGGGGAAAAGCGTGAGGAGGAAGAGGCAGCAGAGATGAACTGTTAGGGACTGACCCCAAACCTCCACTGCCCACCTCACCTTGCACCACTCAGTAGAGGGAGAAGGTAAAAGAGTCAGGAATGAAGGAGCAAAGTTGAGTCTGGGAAAAGGGAGGGCTGAGGGGAAGGCATTAGTTTGTCTTTGTTTCTCCCTATCTGAATTTCTTTTAATTGGCAATAAATTAATTTTCGGCACATCTGGTCTGTTTTATCCATTATGGTAATTGGTAAGTGACCCCTCTGTCTTTAGTTTGACCACAAGATTTTTTCATCCAATATTCTCCCTCCATGCTGGTGAGGAGGGGGAGTGAGCGAGCAGCTGGGTGGACGTCTGGCAGGTAGCCAAGGTCAGCCCACCACAAGTTACTTATTTTTTGTCAGTCACATTGAAAAAACATTCTTCAGGAGAAGTCTAACAAAAAGAGGAAGAGATTTTAGACACTTGAAATCCATCATAGATTTACTGCTCCTTATATAGGCTAAAAATTTTATTTCTCTCATTATTTATAATACAAAAAAAAAACCAAGGCAAAAAGCTGGAGAAGTCTCCAATAAGAAAAAAAGATTAAGTAAAATTTTAGATCATTATTTCAGACAAAACACAAATAAAAAGTAATGCCAAAAAGAAACACATTCCATATTAGTGTCAATGATGAAGTCCCAGAAATGTTCTAATAGTGTGGCTCTGTTCCATGAAATACATCGCAGTTGCAACAAATGTCCATAACTGCTAACTTGACCTCCAGTACAAACCCCGTGAAACTTCCAATAGACTGTTTGTTATGTATGTCAGTGTGGTATGGGAATGGCAGGAAAGGAGAGGAATCCTCCAATGAAACACTTCCTTCTCTCTCACAGATACGGAATTCTCATCTTAAAAGAAGTGCTGCCTTGGGTACTATGTAGAAACTGGGCTGCAGACTTGCTTCTAATTCCAGATTATGTAAAGGATTTTTTCTTACAGAATTTTGCATATATACCTTATAGAAACGACGAAGGAGATGAACACTTTCTTCCCTTGCACCCTATAAAAGATAACATAACTGTTTCAGCGAATAAATACACCATTTACTCAAAAGTGACATTTAAAAAAAACACCCAAAAACTCGTATGGAAGACACTGTCTATTAATATCTCCATACTTACAGCCTTCACCCCAGAACCTGATAGAACACAGTTCTCACACTTATGAAAATACAGCTTATGTGAGCTTCTTAGCTTCAAAAGCACTTTTCTTAACATTGTTGAGATGGATGACACATGAATTTCAAAGAGAAAATTAAACATAACCCTGCTTGAGAAGTTAGAGTTTACATAGCAAGGTAACAGCAAAGCTGAGAACAGAATATGAAGTTGATTCTTTAGGTTCACTGCACAGAGCCAGCAATGGAAAGATGTTCTAGGAGCTCAAAGTTCACGTTTATGCTTACTGCAATCAGAAATGAAACAAATTTATTCAACTGTACTACAAAACTCAAAGTCAAGTAATGCTGTGGCTTGTAATTTGAAAGAAAATACTTACCTCAAGGCAAGCAAGGTGAACATCTTTTATGATACTGCCATTTTTAGAAAACACAAGCTGCTTCAGCAACAGGCAGCCAAGTTCTAAAGTTGCCAAACGGATTTTTCCATCTACAAAAATATACAAAATAGTAGCAGTTTGAGTACTGACTCTTCTCATTACATGATATTCTTAAATGTTTCTACTCTTCTCTGCAATTGTCATAAACTTTGCTCCTCTGTCATACACACCCTATCTGACAAGGATGACTGCTGATGCTAGCTTACAATGCTGATGGCTATTAAAAAGAAAAAAAAAAAACCAAAACTGAAATTAATTTAAAGCAGAAGGAAATTAACCATACCATAAGAAAGCAATAAAGATTAATACAATTAGAAAAGAAGATGAAAACAATGCCTTTATCAATCTGAAGCATAAGTTGAATTACACTAAAATTACAAAAGAATCACCGAGATTTGGCATGGATAAAGTTGCAAGATGAAAGGAAGTTTTGTATATAGCATACTAATAAGGCATAGCTTTTCCTTAAAATAAAGTCCAAGAGATTCAGATACAGCCTGGATGTGACAATCTAGAGAAGCCAGAGTGAGAGAATGCATTGAGATTTTAAGTTTATAGTTTCAGAAGGATTAAAAAAAGATGTTAGAAAAGTACAGTGTGAACTAAGACAACATATCCAAGAGACAGACAGACATCTTAGCTTTTGGTCCCAACTCCAATCTACTGTTTTACAAGTTAGCACTATGCTGCCAGAAACTAAAGGTACAAAGGTTAGTATCCCCAAAAAGAAGAGAAAAGGAGATGTTCTACGCAGCATTTAGCATGCTTAATAAAACCCCACTATTTCTCTCCAGAAGTGCTTTTGTTTAAATAAATGCATTTCCTCATCTTGCACTCTTCCCTTCTGCAGTATGTACCAACTCTTTATATACAAATGTGCTTTCAATCTGTCACTGGCACATCAGCATAACAAGTTAATGCTCTGTAGAGCAGTCTTGCGAGTCAACCAAGCGTTATATTTTATTCTGCAGATAATAATGAATTTGATAGCGTGTCAGTTTCAGGGGAAAACCAGTTCTATTCATTTGAAGTCTTAAGACAGAAAGTGCAGGGAGAAGAGCTGTTGCTTGAACAAACATCGTGTTTCTGTGGAATAGGTCACAGAGACTTGTATTTCACAAAAAAGTTGAAGTCAGGAAAAAACCCCTCATGTTTTCTGCAGAACAGTTCAGAACTGAAAATACAATCTGTGATTAAAAAAAATCATGGGAAAATTTTCTATCACCTCTAGAGACAAAGTACTGCCATAAGCAAAGGATACAACACAGTTTTCAAGACTACTTCTCTACTAGAATCACTTTTACAAGCAAAGGTTCCACAGATTGCATTTTCAGGATGAAACCACGATACATCTTATGATTTTTGGTTATTCAAAACCACAGAAAGCAAGAATTAGAACAACAGATCTCTATATAGTTCTGAGTATAAAAACAACTATTCAGCAGAAATCCAGAGTTTCTGGTCTGTCAGCCACCAAGGAAGACCTGACAGTTGTCTTTCACAGACCATATCTACTTATTGCTCATGGAAAAGCATGTTAAACAGACACTTTCCCCTCAAAGACAAGACCCTAGGTAGCACTTTTTTTTTTTTAATCTTCAAAAATTTCAGCTTGTTAAGAAAACAAATATTGGAAAAGTGATACCCGGTTGTGCAGCATAATTCATTATCCTGATGAGCCCTTCTGCAAGTACATGATTATATGAATTTCTCTCTTCAGCATGTTGAGCTGGAAGTTGAATTCTCTCCAGCTTGACTGGGTCAATTCCTTTTGTGGGGGATGAACAAAGAAAAGTAAATTAGAAAACAGGAGTATGCCTCAAGGTAAGTATTTAACAGACCGAAGCAGTTTTCTCAGAAGAGTGTAATTAGCAATACAAAACTGGGCAACTTAGTTTTGAATTTCTATCACAAGGAAAAGGAACAACAGAAAGACTAAACACATTTCTGTATCACTGAAAAATCTCAGCCTTAAATGGAGTCTCCTGGGTGAAGACACTCAAATCCCAAAGTGGTTGGTGACATCCAACCCATTTTGCTGCATCTGGAATTCTCAGGCTAATTGTTTGCATCTAAACCAAATTAAAGCCAAGGCATACATATGAAGAGCATAAAGGCTTAAGGGGAAAAGACAAAAGTCTGATTTTAAATTCCACTTTGGTAGTAAATAATGAGTTCATATGGTTTTTAAAAATAGGAATTTTATTTTGTAAATAGTAGACTCTTATTTAGTACCCTTCCCAATGCAAATCATAGATTCTCACTGACTTGTTGTATAAGGAAACTAAATCCATCTTTCTTCAACCTTCAAAGGACTGGGAAGCCTGCCATGTGAGGAAAGGCTGAGAGAACTGGGTTTGTTTAGCCTTTAGAAAAAAAAAAAAGGGAAATCTTATGACCATGTTCCAGTATTTAAAGAAGATGGAGACTCTCTATTTGCAAGGAGTCACAAGAAAAAGACATAGGGTAATGGGTGCAAGCTACTCCTGGAGAGATTCCAATTGGACACAAGAGGAAAATTTTTCACAATATCAACAATCAGCCATTGGAATAATCTCCCCTGCGAACTGGTGAATTCCCTAACATTGAACACTTAGGATTCAGCTGGACAGGGCGCAGGCCATCTTGTATAGACTGTGCTTTTGCCAAGAAAGTTTGGACCAGATGATCCTTCCAACCAGGTATTCTATGATTCTACGAATCTATGAACTGTTTTTACTTACAGCATACTTATTTCTGCCTCCCCCATGCAAAGAATTTCTCACTGTTTAAGGCATGCATAAACATAAGTTACAAACAGATCATGCCCGCCTAAAACCATGTGTCTCCTTCAGTTTTCTCTGGATAAAGCAAAAATTGCATACCTTTGTTGTGTGACATGGCGTATAGAAGACAGAGCACAAAGAGGGCATAGTAATCATCTTCAGCACAGTCCAGCGCATTATAGACCATATCAAGAAAAGGCCTGTGGAAAGCAATAATTTTTAAATGGTTAAGAAGAAAAATACCGTATCTACAGAAGAATGAGTAACTATCTTGGTCTACACATGCCTAATGAAAGGGGCAAATTTACAGTAATGCACATTTTCAGGCACTAAAAAAATTAACCTGTTTAATAGTACTCAGATTATAGCCATGTCTTGTATTTACATTCTGACATTAACTGTAATGTTTTAACAGGATTTTTTACATAATACTTTCCCAAGAATTGATTGTTCCTGTATTTACTGGGTTGTTTGTAGCACATTTAGTATGCATGCTGAAGCATTGCAGTTTAAGTGTATCCAAGAGTAACTTCAAGGAGCTGCTATCGCTGTTGCATATAAAGAAGACTACCTTAAAACTCATGTATGAAATGAAGTTGAAAAGTTTTTACTATTACAAGAAAGCAGTTTTCACCAAAGGTTTGGAGGAAGCTAGGTTATTCTAAAACAATCAGTCAAAAACTTTACCATCCAACAGTTATAGGAAAGAAAAATGAACGAGGAGGAGACATACAAATGGAAAAAAGCAAGCTAAGGACTGCAGATGAGCTGTGTTTTCCTGGGTTAAGCATGGGTGACTTACGACAGGTATACAGGAAGCTACAAACAGTGTCAAATTCACCCTTCACCTGTACCCTGAACAGACCAGAAAAGTCAATTTAATCCAGAAGCCATTTGGACAGATCAGATATGGCTGAGATTCAACTGATATTAGCACAAGTCTGACGGCAAGGCAACTTGGCTTCTTCTTAAGCTGGCTTGCATTCAGTCAGTTCAGAGCACAAGTAGAAATTAAATCCATTTTCACAGGTGGCCCAGAGAGACAAAAAAAATATCAGAGAATTGTCAGAGTCACCAGAAGAGAGTTTAAAACCTTGATTGAAAAGAGATAATTCCTACCTTTCAAAGTATTTTTTTAACAGTGAAAGGAAAAAAAAATCCTTACATTACCTAAATTACATCTAAATAAAATACATTAAAATAACATCCAAAGTCATAAAAACAAACATATTTTCTTATCATCAGATCCAGCAGACAAGAAGCATCCACTACAAACTCTTCATTGTGGTTAGCTGGGGCCAGAAGGGCTTCAAAAATCAGAACACAACATACTTCTATACCAATTCCAGACCCCTCATGGCCACTCAACCAAAGTCATAATGATGTACTTCACACTTCCCATCAGGTCCATGTGCATTTCAACAACATGCTCTCTTTTTACTAAAGCAAGGCTATGACAAGAATAACAAAACACACTGTTCCTCTGCTCAGTTCACGACATTGCAGTCATATGTTTGTGCATTTCTGAAGATGGATTACAAGCATCCTCTATGATATACTTAAATGCCACTGAGTTATGATCTCTCTTTGCCCAGGTTCAACACTGTTGCATATACCTAAGCCAAATTTCCCACATGATGTTCCTATTGTAGATCTCAAAAGACCATAACTATTCAAGCAAGAAGGGCCTAAAGAATTAGCAATGCTGAAAATAAACCAAGAGCGCCTTCAGTCTTCCTAAGCATTAAACAAGCCTTACAAGCCTCATGACATCCTGAAACGGGATGCTTTACACATAGGGAAGGGAGCTTAGCTTCAAAGTCTAAAGAAGAAAGAGAACCAAGATATCCAGGTTCAAGATTATTAAAATACTTAAATACTAGATAGCACTAGATCTGTTGTCAGACCACCAACAAACGGTCATTACCCTAAAGGCTGACCTACGATGCAAAAGTAATATTTATTAATTTTATTAAAACCAATGTTTTATGAGATCAAAGCTGCAGAAATATCAGTAGCTGTTCCTTTAACAACAATATTATGTGGTATTAAATGACTTCTGTGATGTCTAAGGCATTTTTCATTGTTTTTCCTCCATATACTACTTAGATTTGTGAAAATACATAACTGTAAAAAAATATTATTATAGCAGGGAGAGAAATCATTTTCCTTCCAGATGCTTCTTCGCAGCATCTATCTGCATTATCGAAGTCTCAACTGCAATAATATGAAGCCGAAAGAGTTCTAGGAATCTCACTCATCAACAGGTCCTCATACACACTACATATAGGATAGACCCAGAAAAACTTCAGCTGTAAGAAATCAGCAACAGAAGGCACATCACTTTTAATATTAAAGGCTATATGGCAAGTATTTTCAAATGTACTTAACTCTGTAAGCATTTTCTTCCCTTACTAGCCTTTTACTAGTGTCATGATAGAAGAAACAGATCAAATGCCATACAAATATTCTTGAAATTATTTTTCTTGTGGAGGGTGTCCACAATTGAAGATCGCAACACATTAGGAATTACTATCATCACAACCATTAATAATTATTCCAGTTACAGAATTTCCTCCCCCTTCAAGCATTGAATAAAAGATCACTGCATTTTCCACTACCACATGGCAGCTTACCCACGTGGCTTGCCTTGTCCACAAGACTCAGTGATTCCAGTCAGTGTAGGAAAGAAGCTATACACACTTGAGCGAATTTGAGAGATTTAGCTACTGTTTCAAATATTACATTTGGCATATAGAATAGCACAAAATCTCAAGCTATAGTAGCTTATCCACCTACATTTCCAAAAATTCATGTACAAAATTAAGGCCCTACACAAAGTTTATCCTAATTTTAAAAATATTTTTAGCTCTGCACATTCTTTGATAGTATTTATTTTTAGAAAATATGCAGGATGTTGTGAGATCGTATCTGCAGATCAAAAGAGTTCTGAAATGCAGACATTTGCCAAATGCATTGGCATCTCACATGTAAGTATTTTGCGCTTTTCAAGACCTGACCATCCTAGTTGCTTTAGTATTCAATGCAGTCATTGACAAATTCTTTCTAAAAGCTATTTGGCACATATTTTAATAATAATAGTAATAATCTAGAAAAATGTATTTTAAAGCCAGTTCAAGTCAAGGTTAAATTTCACTTTTACATTGAAGTTAAATATTATCTTTAATAATGAATATTATCTAAGTTACATCAAAGCTATAATGGAGACAGAATGAAATTCTGGGAATATCAGGAAGCATTTCCCAAGTTAAAAAATAAATTTTAAGTCCTATTAAACATGTACACTTCTCCAAGGGATACATTTGCAATTACTTTTGTGTCAGAGATGGCACAGTCAGTTTCTTTACTTCAGCATTCTAGTAACAAGAATGCAAAATTCTTACTGAGAAAGTGTCTAATCCTAAATAGACCTTGGAAACTGTGCATAGGTTAGTAGGGTTTCTTTGTAAACTACTACTACTAAAATTCTGCAAAATTCAGCCCTGAACTGAGGAATTTTCCTTGTTTTCTCCCTACAGGTATATACGAAAATTGACAGACACGACCATCAATATCATTAAGAAAAAAAATTTTCTGGCTTAATTTAGAAGTTTAGAAAATTCTGGAATAAAAACATTTATATTCTGTTTTATTGGTTTAATATTCTGTAATTTCACTTTACCAATTTAAGTCAACACAATTGCCATAAAGGAAACCACACACTTTACAGAGAAACGGGACCATTTGCAAAACTGATCAGTACAGCGGCCATATCCCATTTTTCTGTTGCCTCACTTATCTGTGATCCACAAGAGTCCCTGTAATTTTAATTGGAATTAGAATTGCTACATCACTTAAGAGAAGTAAGAAAGTTAATGGAAGGGCAAGAAAGCAATCGAGCAAAATACATTACAGTTCCTTTATACCTGTTCCAGTTTGTTATCTCGCTCCCAGAGGCAGCTGCACTTTTTTCTTCATCTGTTGTATTCTGTTCCGTCACAGCAGAGACAGACAATTCTGATAGTTTACATCTCTCCATGATTACCATCTCTATTTCTAAAAGAAAAAACAAACAAACAAAAAACAAACAAAAAACCCAAAACCCCACACCATATTGATATTTTTAACAAACAGTTATCACAAGCTCTTTCATACTTTCCATTTTGCATTAGAAGTGACTGATGCAACTATATATAAGAGGTACAACAATAACCTCAGAAAGGTTAATGAAGGAATAGATGTAGGTAAATTTTCTTCCTAATACTAGCTTGCTTATATTTCTTTAAGGAATTTTAACTGCTATAAGAAAATTATACATATACCTATTGTCTGTAAAGAAAGAGATAGATTATTTTGGCAATTAAACAAGCAACAGTAATACCCCTCCCTTCCAAACCACAGGAAGAAAAAAAACATAGAATCTCTTCTGGAAAAAAAAGATTTCTTTGTGAAAATGCTGGTGAGATTAGGGCATGGGTGGCCATCAATTTTCATAGAGAGTGTAAACAGGTTTCTACTATTACAGCAAACAGGATATCTGGTCCTGAGTGCTTCATATCTATTGGCTTTAAGTAGAGGTATTAGGACCAAATCTAGCTTTTGCCTAAGAATTTGGACAGAGATGACTACTAGATGCACCAGTTTAAACAGTAGATCATGTCATATTTTCTTCAAATCATGGTAGACAATACATCATCAGTTACTTCACAACATTTAAGGAAAGTCATCTCAAACAGACTGTTCACCTAAATCAAAATGCAACTATGTTTGGAAAGGGCTGTCAGAGCATAAATGTTTTCAATTGCTTGCATGCAATTCTGCCACATTTTTCTCAATTTATGTCTAAAGTGAAGACTACTTTCTGATGTACATCCTTCTAATAGTTACTAACTAGTTACAGCATAGAGATGAGACCACTCATCCTATCAAACCAATTCTTCTTAGAGGTTAGCATTAGGTCAAAAATCCTGAAAATTTGCAATTAAAAATCTGAAAGTTAAAGATCTTTTCTTCAGTTTCGAACTACTTAATATTATCTTCTACCATGTACTGTCATTTTCAGCACACTTGTTCAATTTTATTATTGAAACATGCATAGAATATTCCCAATCATCTTGCAACAGTGAAGTGGCTACACCATTTGCCTTACCACAGAAGGAAAAGTTAGAAAGCTCTGAAGTCTACTTATGAAGTGCCCCATTATCATGTACACTTAGGTGCAAGGCATGCATTTGTGCTAACGGCTGAAGGCTACAGGAAGATATCAAAACACTTTCAAAGTTTTTAATCAGAAGTACAAGTTCTGACAGAATGACTTAACATGAGAAAAAAATACAGCCAAAGACTGTAACAAATTTAACAGTCCATTTACTTAGAGCAACAAGAGAACAAGTATGTAACAGATCACAACTAGGTTCAAACAGTAAATAAACATATCCAAGTTATAAGCATCATTTTTATTTGCTGGTATACTCACCTTCATTTTCACTGCTTGTTCTGATGCCCTTTGAACTTGCTTCTGTGCCTTTAGTTTTATCTAGGTCATCCTGGTTATCTTCAGATCCTCTTTCCTCTTCATCTTCTTCACCAATGTTTTTATAGTTGGGTCTTTTCTGCACCCTCTTCTTCCCCTTCTGTTTGTTAATTTCAAGAGATCTCTCCAGTGTTTCTGTTGGTTTTATGAAACATCTGATACTTGACTTTGCCTGTAAATATGAAGAGTTTACGCTGAGTTACAGCAAGATATTTTTAACTCCAATTGATAAAGAAACTTCAGTTCATTTAAAAGAGGGGTTTTAGAATGTAAATTAGCGTGTTATTTACAAATCTCAAATCCACTTTAAAAAACAAGAAAGACGACCTCAAGTTGTATCAAATCATCAGTAGAACAATTATCTCCAAAGTAACATATCCTAAAGATCTGTCATTGAAAAGTATACCATCTTGAGACAGGAAGATATAGAACTACCTATTTTATCAATAGAAGCTTATTAATTTTTTTCCCTTCTTTGAACTTTAACAGGTGAGACAGCTAGTACATACAAAATTAAGACATCTTTTGCAAAAAGGACAAAGGCAGCAAAATCCAAAGTGTGCGTTGACAGTGATGTATTAATACAAAATATACTCTTTAAAGATCTTTGGCAGTAGGAAGGACAAAAAACAATGCTCTACGTTGTGAGCTTCTTTTGAATCTTAAGCTCCCCTCAACGGCATACTACTCCTTGCATCAACTAGGAACAAATAGCACTGACATCAATGTCTTTTGGGCCTCCAGATACTGACTTACCAAGTCCCAAAACCAAACATCACTTCATTTGTTAGACTTTAATATACTTGTGTTCTGCCCAAAGATACCTGAAGTTTATCTTTCAAGTCAAAACACTGTTTTTGGACAAGAAGGCAAACAGTATTAAATCAACACCCAATTTTCCTGATTATTCACTTACTGAGCAAGAAAATAAATTTAGACAACAAATTTCTCCCAGAGGCAATAAGTATTTCCAAGGGTCTGTGCCATCCTAACAACAGAGAACTACGTAGTCTTACAGAAAGACACCAGACACTACAATAAGTTCTGTGACTAGCAGGACTAAAAAAAACCTTGTTTTCCTACAATTTTGCAGATTGTTTCTAAGCTGTGATTGCTTGAGGTCCCCTCTCATTTGTTAGGCCTGCCAGCTGGATTACCAGAGTACATGCTCTCTCTCACCCAGAACTAGAAACACCGATCAACCAAACCTCTCTTTCTTACTGAGAAGTGAAACACATGGCTTGGGTACTTCCTGCCAGCACAGGTTTATGCTGAACAAGACAGCTACAGAAACTTCATTACCTTTCAGACCTCAATACTTCAATCACATTTAGCTGACACTGGCTAAAGGGTTAAAAATGTAAGGGCAAGCAAGAGAAAATAAGTAAGACCAGAGTAAATACAACACTGATGCCATTCCTTGCCTCAGGTGACTCAAGTACAATAAGCGTTGAAGATGAGTGCATCAAAGAGACCTTAGAAAAAGTCTGGAAAAATCCCTCCCTATAAGGAACACTTATACACACACACAAAAAATATAGTGGATTAGAAAAAGATCTAGGAAGAAGCCTTCTACAAGTCAAAAGGCCAAAATGTTTTTCTGAGTCTTCTGACTTTTTAAAGAGGTTTTGTAGAAATCTTGCATAAGTCACCTTACACTTGGAACTGAAACAAACCATATAGTAGGAGGAATCTTACACAATACCAAAAAAACCTCACCGTGTGAAATCTACCACCCTTACGTTCCCCAGGAACCTCTCTGATACATTTTTAGTCTGATCAAACTGCAACATAAGAAGGTTAAAAACCAGAGTTACAACCAGATTACCTTTCATTGATGGCTTCTGGTCAGAAAAGTCATAAGAAAAAGGAAGAACACATTCAGTCCTATTCTTCACGGGAAAAAAGAAAAGCAGCATGCGAGTTGCACAATGCATTTTCCCCTTCCTGCATTCACTTCTAACAGTTGCTACCTAGAAACATGGAGCTACTTTCTTTGTGAAGAATGCATGTACTTAACACCCTTGCATTTCTAATACGCTGTTAGCCACATGAGCGAAATAACAGAAGAGACCAGCAGACAGCAATGTGCGCATAAGCAACGAACCATGGTCTGGTTCACCTCAAGAAAGAATGCTGAGAAAACGTCAACATATACAGCCTTAGCAGAACAGAAGATATATTTAAAACATTCTGAAATCGGACCTAAAATCAATGTACATAGTGTATGGTATATCCAAGTGGATTACGCAGTTTGAGATACTGCTATTTCATACTTTTAAAATGTCTTTCAATTGTATGTTCAATTATGGTTTATCTTGTGCAATATGTGCTGGTAAAATAAGGCAGTACCAGTAACAACTTTTATGGGAAGGAGCAAGTAGGTTAAACAAGAAACCAAGAAACATGAAATAGGTAGAACTGGCCCACATTCAAATTATGCAGGAAAACATCTCACAGGAAGTCAGGTAAACCTTAGCGTGACGACTGCTAACAAGTTTAAATACATTCTCTTGGCTACACATATTCAACTCTCATCATGAGATAAGAGCTAGTGTTTCTTTCGATGCCACTTAAAAACAGAAACACAGGGAAAAAACATGGAAAGCGTATCTGAATTTGCTATACTTTGAGGCAGAGAACCTGTTTAGTGGACTCTGGGCAACCATTACTGCCCTATGATGTTCAGATCTCCATGGGGAGGTTATTGCCAATTCATAAGCTATCAGCAGTTAGATCTGCTGATGATTTTTTTTCCACAAATTGATTTCCAGTAAAAAGTACCATTTGTTCCTGTTGTGCCAACTACCATTGCTCTTTTGCCTCTGGATATATTGCATCTATACACGGCAACTGCAACCCTTCTCAGTTTTTATTTTTGTTAAGAATTTACTCATTCAGTCTCCTGTCATGAGGGCACTTGACCCTGCTTCTGATAATCTTGGTCCATACATCTCATCTACATCTCATTCCACTTTAATTCATCTTATTAGGAAGACAACTATGAGGTTCTACTTCTGGTTTTAGAAACTACATGTTAGTTAGAAACTGACAGTTACACTTAAATTTAAATATATCAAGACATCTCGATTACAAGAGATGAGCAGTGCTGGGTACAGAGCAGGGGTTTAGAGATAACTGGAGCTCACCATAACACACAGGAGATATCCCAAAACAAGCTTAGGAGAGTATCAGAATTATTACCATGGGAAATTACAAAAGAAAAAGTAGTAAAAGATAAATTTGGGTCTGACTTAAGAACAAACACAATTCTAAACTCAGTCAAAAAGTAAATGAAAAAACTTGCTCATCGCTTTTCTCTACTAACCCCAGAACAAGAAATTCTGAAGTAGCTTCTAAAATAGCTTCCATTACTCAATAGAAGTCTGTCATTTCTTTGCAACAGAATACACCACAGTAATAACTTTGCAGTCATCCTGATACACCTTATAGCCCAAAAAACAGAATGCTCAATGCTCAAAAAGCAACTTTCTGCTCTAAGAAGTCCTATCACAGAGCAACAAGAAACCGCCTTACCTTTCCTTGTCCATTTTTCCATTATCTACAGCTGACTCTAGCCTCACTGCATTGAGTAGAGTATCAGTAGAAAACACTATGCAATATATGCAGCAGTTGTTCGTACTCATCAGCTAAGAGCAGCTCACTTGACAGCTGCCCTCATCAGAAGCAGGGCATGGAGCTCTTCTGCTGGGAACCAAGCCCCACCAGTAGTCTTTCTGACAGTACAAGTTTTCCCTTCCAAAGTTTCATTGAAGAATATGGTTGAATTTACTGAAAACTAAAGTTTCTCCCATGGAAGTTTCTTCTTTCTCCACCAAAAGTGCCACCACTCTGCTCGCCCTATAACAAAGCTCCACCTCTCCCAGTTTCACTGTCTATCCCAGAAAGCCAATACTACCCCTCCTATTTACTGTCTTTTCAGGTACAACAGAACTCAGTTTACATGCCCTGAAGATACAGAAAGAAGGAGAAGAAAAGAAAGAAGACCAGAAAGAAGCAGTAACCTAAAAAATATTACAAATATAAGAGAATATATGAACAGGAGTTTATAGGAAACCTCTAATATTCCTAACATTAGTGCAAGCACACAAAGATATGCTACAGGTATTTTGCAACTCTGTACAGTAATTATGACAGGAAAAGAAAATATCACTTCTGCAACAACTGGTGCCCCACCCTCTCACCACAAATTTCCTAGTAACAAAGCTGCTTCTGCACAAGTAACACACATGATATTCCGTACACAGCTAGCAGAAGGCCAGACATTCGCTAACACAAATAAGAGACTGATTTATCTTAAAGCATTCAGTCAGCTCCACCATTCCACTAGGCTTTTCTAAAAAAAAGATTAGATTTTAAATATCAAGGTCAACAGTACCAAATACCAGAACCCAAAAGCTACTGGCTAATATCGGCCTACACAGCTTCCACTGCACAGCAGAAAGAAATTTTGAAAATTTGGTGCCCACTGCCCACCAAAGCTGCTCTGTCACTCCCCCTCTTCAGTTGGGCAGGGGAGAGAAAATTTAATTAAAAGCTTGTGGGTTGAGATAAGGACAGGGAGAGATCATTCACCAGTCACTGTCACAGGCAAAATAGATTCAACTTGGGAAAATTAATTTATTACCAATCAAATCAGAGTAGGTAATGAGAAATAAAAAGTAAATCTTAAAACACCTTCCTCCCATCCCTCCCTTCTTCCTGTGCTTAACTTTACCCCGAATTTTCTCTGCCCCCTCCCCCTCAGTGGCACAAAGGGATGGGGGCTGTGGTCAGTTCATCACACGTTGTCTCTGCCACTGCTTCCATCTCAGGGTGAGGACTCCTCACGCTCTTCCCCAGCTCCAGCATGGAGTCCCTCCCACAGGTGACAGTCCTGCATGAAGTTCTCCAACATGAGTCCTTCCCACGCAGTACAGTCCTTCAGGAACAGGCTGCTCCAGCATGGGTCTCCTGTGGGGTCACAAGCCCTGCCAGCAAACCTGCTCCGGCATGAGCTTCTCTCCACGGAGCCACAGCCTCCTTTGGGCATCCACCCACTCCAGCGTGGGGTCCTCCCCGGGCTGCAGGTGGATCTCTGCTCCATCATGGGCCTCCATGGGCTGCAGGGGGACAGCCAGTCTCACCATGCACTGCACCACAATCTCTGCTCCAGTGCCTGGAGCACCTCCTCCCGCTCCTCCTTCACTAACTTGGGTGTTTGCAGAGTTGTTCCTCTCACATATTCTCACTCCTCTCTCCTGCTGCTGTGCTGCTGCAGTTTTTTTTCACCCCTTCTTAAATATGTTATCACAGAGGCGCTACCACAGTCTCTGATTGGCTCGGCCTTGGCAGCAATGGGTTCATTTTGGAGCTGGCTGGCATAGGCTCTATTGGACACTGGGGAAGCTTCTAGAAGCTTCTCACAGAAGCCATCCCTGTAGCCCCCCTGCTACTAAAACCCTGCCACGCAAATGCAATACAATATTAAAGATTAGTTGGCCACTTACTGAGTTTTTCTGTATATCTTGCTCAACTTTAGAAGAAAACACTGAGAGGTCACCATTAA
>JAAGAY010006909.1:0-19535 GCA_011801015.1 Ardeotis arabs | reverse complement strand
CTGCATCTGTGATTTGGACTTCTGCTGTATTATGCTGCTGCTGAGACTCAGATAAGCTTGAACCCTTGGAGAATTCACTGTTATTTGAATCATAGTGGCTTTGCTAATCTCTCTGCTGTATTTCATTTTGGAATCTGTCTTTTCTTGAATGACTTAGTCACATTTACATTGAAAAATGTTATATTACAGCTATGCTGCTTTTGGCTTTGGGTCTTATTATGCTGGAGATTGAAGATATGCCTTTCTGTCCATAGGGACAAATGCAGTATAACTGCAATTCTCTGGATACCACAGCTGATTATCAAGGTACAGCATATTATATGGGAAAAACAGTGTCACTTTAGAAACTGGCTTGTTCTGTAGTGGGGTTTGAGGTGTGGATTGCATTAAATTTCACCAGCATTGGCTTGTAGCACACATCAAACTGCAAAGTGAACGTTAATCATAGCCTATGCTAGCACATGTGTACTTATTTAAGTAATAGTGTGTTTCTGGGATTTTAACATGTCTGAGAAACGGGAATGCTTGTTTTCTGGTAACTGTGGATAGCTGTGCTGGTTTCTAACTAGTATTAAATCTTAAGATATGTTATCTCTTCTTCCCTACCTCCTCTCCCACTCCTTTTTCTTTTTAACCTGTGGTTGTGCAGGAAGGCTAGTACAGGCATGCTAACACAACTGCCAGTGTACCTTCTTTCTCCTGTATAATTGCACAGATGTTTCTGGTTTATGTTATAAAAAAATATTTTTAAATGAAAATATTAACTGTTTTGGTATTAAATGCAATCTTAGGCAACACTTTTTGTAAATTATTTCCAAGTGAGCTGTCTTCAGATTCAGTGATGAGGGAAGGAACAGTAATATATATATATATTTTTTTTTTGCCCCTTATATGCTTTCTAATTATTACTCTGTTCTCCAAGTCAGTTTGATTTGGCTTTCAAAATCACTGTGCACTGAAAAAGACTTACAAATGCTGTGAATAAAATTGCTGTTACTGAGGTCACTGTGCCGTGAGAAAAATGTTAAATCTAATTTTTCTGTATATTTTTCTGTATATTTTGCTCCCTTAAGGGAGTCTGGGATTTCCGTGTAAAACATCTCAGACGGTACATAAGAGGCACCTAGATTCAGACCCCACGCTTCTTAGAGAAACAGAGTGAATTGTTAGGTGTGAAAAGTCTGATAATTCACTATTTTCCAGAAACCCATTCAACAAACTTTGGGAAGCTGGAGCCAAAAATAAGTGCTATGTATGAAGATGATTGTTGGTGTAAAGGTGTACTTTTTTTTTCTTTTTGCACACGTACAGTTCCTCGTTCATGTTCTTATTTGCACTTAACTTCTGCTTCAATCAATTGCAACGAATGGTGCTTTGGGCCTTGTGTCATCCTCACAGGTCTGTAGAATACATTCAAAACATCCCCATTGCTCTCCGTATGCATCTGTGTCTGTGGTTAAAGTGGTACTGCTTCAGTTCAGTCATGCTGATAGAAGTCCTATGCAGGAGTAAATTTCCTTAGACTAGTTTGGCTATTGGAGAGGATCACAAGTAGCCTGGAGGACTGTACAAGCTCTTTACTGCTGCTGGGCTATCTTGGGGTGTCTTTACCCCACCACAGTACAGAGAGGTATGTAGTAGTTCTGTATTGTGTCTTTTTGCTAAATTCCATTTTATTACCACTCTCTTTCCCTCAGCCGCGGTTGCATTATCTTACCCTAAATTGTTTCCTCCCATTTACAGACTGATGCGTTTGCCTTGCTTCTGTCTGGACAGTGAATGCAAAAAGAGCAGCTGCTGTGCCATCTCTGCCAACATGCTGCTGCTTCATTGCTGAAACCTCACAGTAGGTCAGAAGTACAGCGTGCAATACAGCCAGTCACCAGCTGCCACAATTCATTCCGATGTCTGTGAGAGCAGGGAGATAACCCTTTCAGAAGCTGCACATAGAGAATCATTGAATTATTCACCACTTCATGGAATTTTATATCTGAATGTGGATGCTACTAGTGATAGCTCTTCTCTTCAGACAGACTGTTTTTTCTTAAAAAAATGTTAGTTTTTAAGTAGCAGAGGGCCATATTGCTCTAAGTAGTCATGAAGTCTAAGGAGGAATAAGGAAATGTAAATATATCAGGGAAAACTACTTTACCAAAAAGCAACCTGCTTCTAGTGTATGAATAAAGATTTAATTTGAATAGTATCAGACTGAATAGTCATTAAAAATGTGAACAAATTATAATTGCACTAATATTGCTCAAAAAATGAATACATGAGAAATGCATGTTAACTAGTACATTTAAGCAGTTGAAATTTCTTTATGTTCAGCACTGGTAAGTTTTAAATCAGTTCAGGAGAGTCCTCAATCTTGTTGCTGAGAGGTGAAGTGTTTTAACTAGTCCTGCTGAGCTTTCTTGGTTTGTTTTTTTTTGGGTTTTTTTTGTGCTCTGACACTTTATCAGTATTATGGGAAAAGTATTTCCTACTTCTCCCTCCCAGAAGAATGTGCAACTTTTATGGATATGGATTATAGTTTATGGATATGTTAAACAATCATTCTTGGATTTTACTTCGGAATACAACCCATCTCTTCCATTTGTTCTCTCTTGCTAACTAGTGACATTTTTGAAATTGAATGCATATCATAATTAAAGAGTTTCAAAATTCACCTTCCCAAATCACTTGATAGGGAAAATTTACTGGCTTTTAAACCTTGTGGAAGTTATCCCTTTCGTGTTTTCGGGCACTGGTATAAGCCTGGCATGCAAAGATTTGTAGATGGAGTTGCCAATTATTTTTTGTGTTTCATAGGATCATTGAATAATTCAAGGCCCTGTTTCCACTGCCAGGCTGTCCTCCTGGGGAAAAAGATTTCTCCTTAGCTCCAGTCTGCACCTTTTGTGTTTCAGTTAATGCCTACTGTTTCTTGCCCTGCTGTGATCCTCCACTCTGGCTCTGTTCTCTTGGTAACCTCTCAGGTACTGAGAGGCTGCTGTTGGTTCTCTCTGAAACCACCTCAACCATTCTCCAGGCTAAAAGCTCATCTCTCTCAGTCTCTTTGTGCTCTTTCCCCTGCCTGTCTCAATGAATGTCTGCTGAACTTACTCCTTTTTATCTGCATTTTTCAGAAAGGGAGAACTGGGCACAATATCTGGGTGTGGTCTGGTGAGTGCTGAGCAGAAGGTGATAGTCACTTCTCTTAACCTGCTGGCTGCCCTGCTGTTCGTAGAATTGAAGATGCTTCTGGCCTTTGCTGATGCCAGGATGTGTGGCTGGCCTGCGCTCTGATTGCTGCTCACAAGGGCTCCCAGGGTCTTTTCTTTTGAGCTGCTCTCCAGCCTCTCCATCCCCAGCCTGAGTCATGCCAGGGGCTTTGCCTTCCCAAGGACAGGATTCCACATTTATGAGAATAAACTGAATTTCATTAGGCTCCTGGCAGCCCATTCCTTCTACCTGTCCAGGTGTGTACAGTGTTTATTATTGTCCTATCACCAATCCTTTCCCCTCTCATCTCCACAACATTTCAAAGATGACAGAAAGTAGTCTCAACATAACATTGGCCAGTTCTTCGGATGCAGCCCATCATCTGCATGGAGCTGGATGGGTAGAGTTTTGGTAGCAGTTCTTGACTCAACTCTCATCCACTGCTGGTAGTTCATCCCGTTCTTGTACTCTATCACTAAGCACAGGAGGTGGAGGGGCCTTCTGAATACTGCAGTGAAGAAAGCACCTCAGCCTTGTTTGTATCTCCTGTCACTACATCACTCTCTCTGTTCAGCAGAGAGCACACACTTTACTTGCTTAGCCTTTTACTACTAGAGCACTGATAGAAGCTCTTCTTGCTGCCATTTGATATCCCTCATAAGTGTCAACTCTAGATGAGCTTTGGCTCTCCTAGTAACACCATCCCTACGTGCCTAAAGTTCCTCTTTCACAGACTTATCATGCTTCCAACTTCCATATACTGCCTTGTTGCCTTGGAGCTTAGTCTTGAGTTACTGTTTAGCCAAGCCAGCTCCAGCTGCATTTAAACATTCTGGTTTTCCTGACTATCAGGATGAGCCATCCGTGGATTTGGAGGATGCTTTCCTTAAACCTCTGCCAACGTTCCTGAACTCCTTTATCTCTTGGAGCTACCTCCTTTGGGATCCCATCAACCAGTTCCTTCAGTAAGATGAATTCTGCTCTGCTGAAGTCTGAGGTCTGTGCTGTGCTAATTTCCTTTCTCACTCGTTATAAAGGGAAATACGTTAACAGGGCAGTTATGTAAAAATTAAAGATTATATATTTTAATAACGACTTGAAGACCAAAGCACAGCATAGCTCGTACTCTGTTACTGACAGATTTCTGGTTACTTGGTGCACCAGATTATTTATTTGGCTAGTAAATGATGGCTGTAAGGGCATCTATTTTATGAGTTATTTTCGTACACAATATTTTTCACTAATCAGTGCAATCTACTAATTGATACTTTTCAGTAGTGACAAAGAAAGTGGTTGTTCAGTGATGGTCTTAAACACATAGCTTGATTTTATGTATGTGAGATAGTAATGAGACTTCTGTTTCCTGTACCAGAAGAGTTGCTTGAGTGAGGGTTCAATACACCCTATTAAAAAAAAAAAATTGATCTTCCAAAATGAAGTGAATGATGCTAGGTTTTCTGTGGTGGGGTGGTTTTTTGGTGTTCCGTTGGTTTTTTTGGCAGATGGCTTAAACCTGGGGCAGTAAAGCATGCTGTGTACCATGTTGTATTTTCCCAATCTGTGTGTTAACTATCAAACTCTAACAGCATCCATTAAGAGAGTTGCCATGCCCCTGTAAAACTAGATGAGTGAAATGTAAGATTTGTAATATGTAGCAGATTAAGCAAATACTGGATGTTAATAACCTTCCCTCTATTTATTGCCACTATTTCGTAGTATACGGACAAGCTACGTCATTGTTGTAGACCATATATTAGGAAAATTGGCATTATTCCATGTTTGAGTAGTGATCAACTTTTATTATATATTCAGTAGTATCAGTTTATTTTACCTTATTTCAGATGACAGAGTTGCACATACCGTCAAGAGTGATTAAAATTTTAATTGTATTGTCAGAGCAACACCATTTGCTTTCACTGCATAAGTAGGATGACACGTTCCTTGGTCAAGGAGGAAGCTAGTTTGTCATTTGTGTGTGTTTAGATTCCTTTGGATGATGGCCCGATAAGCACTGATGATTTCCTGAAACAGAAAATGTTACCTGTAAATTTCTAAGTGACTTTAAATGAGTCTGAGCATTCAGGAGTGGAAGGAAGTACAAATGTCTTTGGTCTATGCTTTAATAATTCTTCCATGTCTGTGTTCCCTTTTCTAAGAACATTTTTACAGTTGGAATTTAAACTAGTTCCTAGAAATATTTTAGGTCAAGGTGAGTACCTTTGGAGATTGCAGTGATTAACAGAAGATTCTGGAGCCAGTTGTGACCAAGTTGCAATTACACTCATTCCAGTTGCAATTACACTGTTTTCTGGGTCTTTTAATAGTTGCAAAATGAAAGCCAAAGAAAATAAAAATCTCTGCAATAAGAAGTTGACTGTGGGGTGGTAATGTTTTCTTTTGCATTTGTTTCTGAGCTGCTGTAAAAAAGGGTCAAATTGTATATGACTTTAAAATGCTGAATTGTAATTTCCCTTTTATTTTATGTTCTATTTCAGTAATCAAAATTTTTCTATACCATAGTTACTTGTCCAGTCCACAGTGATTCTCAGTACTGTGCACCTTTTGGCACAAGTTACTCCAATTCTGTAATTTTCTTCTATAAATAGGACCCTGGATTAAAGTAATATGACATTGTAGCTGAGTTTTTAAGAAGTATGGTAGTTCTAGTATATATATATTTATAATCAATTAACAATTAATCACTATAAACTAGAAAAGACCATTCTTGACAGATAGAAAATATTCTTGACATTGTTGAGAATGTAGTGTATTTAAATAGACATCACCTTTACTCCCTGCTTTTTTCAAATCTTGATTTGATTACAAAATTGCCATCAAAATTCTATGGAGACAATTAATTGAACTGTGGAGGTGTTACTATTGTATATTAAAATTACAGAAACTAAAAGGCACTGTTGAAGAGGATGTTGTAAAATATAAAAAACATTCCAGATCTGGAAAAAGGGTAAATGTTAGTCTTCCTGTCACCTGTAACTGGTAACTTTCATAATGTATATTACCTGGTTAGTGGTAGTGCTGTATATGTTGTGCACCTGCACCTCGATGTGCTTTTTACACCAGGAGAGAAGAAAAGTGTTTTGAATGCAGTGTATGGTTTGGAAGTAGGAGTGGCTTTACTTTGTGTTTGAACTGAGGCCTGTAAAACATCCGGAGCAGCTTGGTACCAGGGTATGAAACCTGGCCTTGCAGCAAGGAGAAGATTGCCACATGACTGTGTTGGAAATGTGCTGCATACACAGTAAGTAATCCAATAGCAAGTCTGTTAAAGAAGCTACCACGAGGCTGTTGTGGTTAAATAACTGTATCTCCCAGTTGTCAGGATAAGAAACAATGCACACATTTTTAATTGAGAAAGCATTTCTTCCAAGCCTGTCTCATAATGGTGTATTTGCTTGCAATGGCTTGAAGAGGCTAATTCAGACAATTAAAATCGTTAAAAAAGTATTGTTGTCTGAAAAATGTTTGAGAATTCTTTGCACAAAAACAGATGTAGAGATGGAGACTGCATGCGTGATCTGAGGCAATTGGGCTAGGCTTGTGGAAAACAGATATCTATCAACAAATTTTCACTGTTTAAACATTGTTTTTCATTCAGAGTTAGCTGTTCCTTTAAGATTAAAACCTTGGTTTTGGTTTAAGAGAGCTGTGAAAGGCTGTATTAGTTATTGGTCACAGATTCTGAAACAGACTTGCAGACAGGCTGACTAGTTATCACGCATAGTTTGAGCCCGGTTACAGTTTTAAGCATTGTCTCCTCTGTTGGCTAGCAGGCTGTGAGAATCATGAACTTTCAGGATGCATCAGAGAAAGAGTCCTGTTAGGTGAAGCAGAAAAATCTGAGACAGATTCCTTTTCCTCGAATTATTACAAACCTACTCTCTGTTTCTCGTTTTATTCAAATGTAAAATAGTTGCCACTTTTCCAAGTTTGGAGAAACTTCTGTTTCCCAGAAACCTAGAAATGCTACTTAAGCAAATAATTTTTTTTTTGCGTAACAGGATTACAGGCAAAGTTAGCTGGAAGGGTAGGAAACCTTGAGTGTGAATCAAGCTGTGAATCAAATCTAAGTCCAAGACGGTGTGAAGTGATAGTAGTGCCTTATTGGCACTAGACACTGCCTTATTGGTAACTTTTTGCTGTTTGACATCATGGATATTGTAAAATGATTACTATATTGTGTTTGATGAAGAAATTAATCACTACTATTATAAAATGCTGACACCACAGACTTTTACTTGAGAGAGAGAGAGACTTTATACTAGACTGTTCTTTTGCAACTGTGCAATCCTGTCACACCCCTGGTGTATGTATCTTCTCAAATGTGGAGGAAAATGTCTCAGTCCTAAGTGATACTGTTGCAGAAATAGCAGAGTGCAGTGGATAGCTTCTGGTGAATGTATGATAGCCACCACAATGTCAAATTCTGTATTTCTTCATTCTTCAATTTCATTTGCTTGTTTAGTGGTTTAAAAAGATGTCCTCTAGGTTATAAGTAACAGGAATGGCTGCTGGCAGCTGGGACCTCATCACTTAGAACTGACAAAGTATCACCAAGACCTTGGGTCTACATAGCTGATAATTGTGAGATCCCTACAAGATGTTATTGAATAAAAGAAATAAAATTGTAGATAGTATCAGTAACAACTCTTTTTTGTTTGTTTGTTTTTGTACTAGTGATACTTTCATATCACTGCCATTGTAGAAGACCATAGTAAAACTAATTTGGAAGACTATGCAATACTGATCACTTATGTTCAAGAAAAGTTGATTCAAAAAGTTGTTGAAAAGGGAGGATTCTCATTTGAAAGCAAATAAAAAAACCTTGATTTATTGACTAGAGCAGAGTTGAATAGATAGCACAGGCACGTAAGCGGTATTGAGAAGCAAGCTACGATTTTATCTATAACTGCATTTTAGCTTTCTGATCTTCTCCTATAGGCATAATATTTATTTGGTTGCGTCCAGGACACCAGTAGTAGATAGAACAGCTAAAAAGCTATACCAAAAGATCACATTGTTCATAGAGTATCAACTGGAATGACATGTCTAGAATACCAAACTGTACGTGAGGTGTGGGAAACCAAATCCTCTGGTTCTGTTGCAGACTTGATGTGTTTAGAAATGTTATCCTTGCGAGTACAAAAGTGTTCACCCTAGTACAAATATGAACAAATTGTGTAGGCAACTTTATTAATATATTTAGGTTAGTATCACAATGAAACTTTTATGCCTGGTGGAAGTGAAGTTCCAGGTTGGGGTCCTGTTAAAATAGTTTAGAAAGACATAACAAAATACTTTTTCTGTTCTCAATATTACAGCGGTCAACCTGTAGGTCAAGTGCGGGAAAAGACGTGTGATGTAATTCTAAGGACATTAGCTAGAACTGCAAAAGCATATGATAGGAATGAATTAGGCTTATTTTTCCAGAGGTGAATGCTAAATTCCAAAGCAGGAGGATAAGAAAGTGCAACCCCCCCACTTTTGCTTCTTGTGCAATAGAAATAGCCATCTTGATTCTGCTTTCATTTTGTAATTAGAACTGCTTAGTTTTACTTCCTTTAAACCAGAATACTGCTTGTTATGATCCCCAGACATGGAGAAGTAGTAAAATCTCAACCTACTTAAAGCTATCCTTAAAAAATAGGAAAAGTAACTAATGTGTCTTTAAATAGATGGCTTTTAGTACTTACAGTGTATTGCTCAGTATGTTTTTTTCTTTGTTTTTCCAATTTCCCCTATAATCAGCCTGAAATATATAAACATTAGAAGGAAAGAATCCTCGTGATCAAGACCTCATTTGGTAGGTACCTAGCAAAAAAGGTTAGGTGTGGAAATTTCTATGGTAATTCCAGGCCTTTTGTTAGGTGATTTATTTCATTCCACTTGATACTATATGAAGAACGTGAGCTTTTGGTATAGCTTTTTAGCAGTTCTATTTACTGCAGTTCACATCTTCCTTAAGAGTGTTATCCTTAAAAAAGAAGACATAGCATACAATAAATGCATCGCAGTTTCTTCTGTATTTGTTTGTGTGCAATAGTGAAGAAGTTTTAAGTGCTCATTTTTCCTTTTTAGAGTATATAGGGTAGAAGATGTGGTATTTGATGAATAAATGTTGCACAGAAAAATGATTTTAAGAAGTGCATCTCGTTTTAGAAATGTCATCTTGCTACTGTTTTTTCCTGTAACACAAACATTTCACATATGCTTATGATGAATTTGGATAAAACCTTAATGTTTCTGACACAGGTTGCAATTTTTATTTATAATTTCTTTTACCTTAAATTTTCTTCTGTTTGTGTCTTTCTTGAACGCAGTTTTACTTTCCCCTTAAGCTACCTGTATTCACGAAGCTTTTGATTCAGCAAGGCATGGTGCGGTCTTAGCTTCCACTGAAGTCAACAGAAGTTGAAGAAACTTTACATTTTCTTAGAAGATAGATAAGCTTAGAGGCAACTTATCAAAGAATATAATTCACAGTCCCTCTATCTTCCCTGTTGTGATTTCATAATTGTACAAGTCCTGAGCTTAAATTACTAGTTCTTTTAGAGTAGGGTTGGTTACAGTTGAAAAGAACATCAAGTAATGTTCCCCTTTTTGTGTCATGTCCTTCCCAGCGGCAGGTTTAGTCTTCACTGCATGTGGCTATTAAGCATTAATTCTTTAACTGTATTTTAGTGAGAGAAGGCAATATGGTATGTTCCAGTGCAAGAATTTTAATTCCTACACGAACATATGGCATAGAATTGTCTACTTAAAGATGGAACAATCTGATAATAATTTGGTAGAGGGACATCTGCACAATAAAATAAGATGCTGATCACACTGGAAAAGTAAATGCAAAAGTTTTGTACTAACTATTCTGACATCATCAGAAAGCTATTATCATTACTCCATGGAATGTTAAAATTTAATGATCTAATTTGGTCTTATCACATGCAATATAAATAAAAAATAACCCTATTAAGTATTCAGAGACCCATGCTGAACACGAAACTTTTAAGGGCTATTTTCTAGAATTTGGACTTAAAGCAGTTACATATCTTTAACAGGAAATAAGGAAAAAGCATCAGGAGAAAAAAAAAAATCTGTGGTCATTTCCATCCTTTACTGAAGATGTTTACATATTCTGTTCTATTCTCTGTGTAGTTTAATTTCTTCTCCTGTTGGTCCTGCCATCAAGATGTGTAATTTAACATCAGTCTTTACTTTTGGGAAAAAACTTGTTAACACAAGGACATAATTACAGCTTTTGCCTGAATCAAATGAGAGTGATGATTCCTTGAGGGCTATGTGAAGTGTATGCATTTAGATTGCCAGACCTGAACTTAAGAGAGAAAGCTCCTGCAAATCAGAACATAGAGTTATGTTAAACTCATGAAGATCTGCAAGGAATCATCACTTTATTTTTGAATGCACATGACTGAACATCAAGATGGTAGATACTCTATTTTAGGCTTTACAACTGAGGATTTCACCACCATCATTGATTCTTCAAAATGGAAAGGAAATATTCAGAAATTTGGATACTGCATTGAAATTGAACTCAATTCTATTTGTAGAGTTGGGATTATTAATTAGAACTGTTATAGAATGTAAGTTATTTTCTTTAATTGAAATATTGGTAGCTTTTAAGATATACAGCAAGAAAGTAAAAGATCTATTAAAAATTATGGAAATGGGTAACAAATTCTAGTTTTTCTGCTTTAAGTTGGGTACTACATTAAGGTAGTGCTCTTTGATAGAATGGTTTAACTATCTGGTTACAGAGAGAAAACTTACTTTTTAGTGCAAGTATTTAAGGGCAGAGTAGGGCTTGAGTTGATCACAATATTTCAGTTTGCAAAACTGAATCTATATAAAAATAGAATAGTCAATACTATTTCATATTGATCTTTTTTTCTCTTCTTTTAAACCTAGTTTTCCCACCTCAATTTACTGTATCAAACAGCCTTTCTTAATGGAAAGCTACTGCTGTTCACATTATTTTTTCTTTTTTTTCCCGAAGAACTTATTTATGAATATAGAACATATATATGTAGGTTTGCTTCTTGACAGTTAATAGATCGCAATAGGAAGGCATTTTTCAAGGCATAAATAAAAGAACTGCATATAGTGATTTTCTTTTACACGTCAATATTTACAACCTTTCTTTTGGTGTCACTGTATAAAACATACAGATGTGTTTTTTCTAAATCAGAAATACAGTTGGCTGGAATGAGGTTGGAATATCTTAGACTCGTCTTCACTGCCTGCCAGCCTATGGAGCTGATACCAGCTATTTTAATGATAGATTTCAGACTAGCTGCAAGAGGGGATAGAACATCTCATAGAAATGTATGGAACTGTTGGAAGTTAATACAGAGTTGATGCAGAAATCTCTTTCGCACTTTGGACATGTTCTGACTGATTAATAGACTTTTCACAGATTAAAAGGCAGCCGGGATATCATACAGGACCATTTATTCAGTCTTATAAATTCTCTCTCTGCCAAATACAAACCTGTAAAGGCTTCTCAGAGGGAAAGGCGTGTAACACAATATTCTTTTGCATGAAATGCAAACAAAGTATTTCTATGAAGTCAAAGCCTTTAAATTTCAATAGCAGCTTTATTTATTTCAGGTGGGATAAATGTATTTTTGAAAATGGACTATAAATCAGTAAAAGAATACTTTTTATGGTTCATAAGTAAAGTCTTGTGTCTATCTGATTAAACCAAATATTGTTAAGGATATGACAGCATCAGAAACGCACTATTTAGTTTGTTATGCTTACTCATAATCCTTAGTTAAAAATATTCATATTTAATATCCTAGATGAGCTGATTATGGAGAGGTAAATCTGATTACCTGATTGTCTTGAAAGCATCAAACAGCTACTGTTTATGAACTGTTTATCGTTAATTTTGGGGCCAATATACAGGAGGCTAGCCATATTTTTATTTTGCCTGTAGAAGATTCATTAGTGTTATTAGAGTTTATGACTACAGAAATTCTTTATCTCCCTGCAGCGTAGTGGGAAAATATCTCCTATTCATTTGGCAGAAAAATTCAATAAGCAGCACATCATACTGTCACTCTCTCACAAGCAAAATTCTGATTTTTTGTCAAAACATAAGGAACAATTGGCTGATGGCAATTCTGATTACTTTAGAAAGTAATTATTGAAAGAAGGCATATAGATCTTAAACGATCCTTTTATCTTCTACAGCTACCCAGAATGAATAATGAGAAAATGACACATATTTTTATTGCGTTCTGTTTAATAGAAAAGGAAAAGGAAAGAAAAACTAAACTAAGCATACTGTTTGATAAGAGCAAAGTTGTTGTAACAATGTGATGTCTTTTGAATCTACTTGCTAAAAATGATCAGCATTTGCTAACATTTTTGGCAAGTTCCTCTTACTGCATCGTAACCCTCGCTAGAGAAGTTTGTAAGCCTTCTGTCTTCACTTACACAACCTTTTGTCCTACCCATACCAGAAAAGTGGTTTTAGAAGTTTGCCGGTTAGCACATGTTTAACTACATGCAGACTTGCAGATTTAAAAATACTAAAGCATAGTAAAGAGGTTTTAGTTTAAGCACACTTGGCATGTCGAGAGTCATCCATGACTACTTGCTGATGAAGACAGAAATGTTTTGAATGTGCTTCCTCACAGCCTCCTAATGCCAAGGAGTTATGGTGGTGTATGACACAAGCTGGTAAAACAGGTTAATAGTGCAGTCACCTAGTCAAGAAAATAATGGTATTTTTATGCTTTGCAGCCAAGATCTCTGGTCGTATTACATTCCCAGCTTCAGAGGATGGCTGGAGGATCTTGTGTGGATGTATGACTATGGGAGAAAACCATGGATGTGTGTGCCTGTCTGTTCTTTTACATAGCTGTACAGCTTTTGATTCTAAAGTTCTTTTAGTGTCCAGTACTATATGGTAATAATGCTCTGCAATACCAAACTTTTTTCATTCTGCATTTCCTGGGCAGCAAAACACAGTCCTATCTAATATACCACAAAGCGAATCTCAGAATAAAATTAGAAAAAATATTTTTTCAGGTGTGGGTTTTTTTTTTATTGTCTGTGCAGCCTTTGATATTACCAGATATTTCTTGGATCAATAATTTGACCATCTAGCCTACTTCTGAATAGGCTAATGGCAAGTTAATGCTTTTATTCCAGGTAATACTGATACTTCGAGAAATTAGCTACACTAGGCTCTTGTAAGACAAAGAGCTGATGGACTGAGAGCAGTCCTGTTACAGACTAGTTTAGTAAAATGTATTGAACCAAAGACATGCCAAATAATTCTGGTACCTTAGTAAATGGTTTTCAGTTTCTTCTCTAATAATGAGCCTGCATGCTTCACACTGAGCTTGGTATGCCAGCTTCCTGTTCATTCTTACCTATTTTAACACTTGGTGATATTTAGTTTGCTCTAACGCTCGTTGTCTTTTATGGGTTGATGAACATATAAACAAATTAAACAGATGTATCTGATATAGCTGCAGAGTTGGTGTGTTTTGTTTTTACTGTTCTCTGAAAAGCTTGACCACCACTAGAATGGAGTTGTTAGATCTTTTTTGGGAAAGTTCCTGCCTATGTGCGTAGTTGTCAGCATAGGAACCATGATCACTACAGCAGTGTAACCACTTCAGTGTATAGTGAAGTAATGTTTATTTTCCCAACTCTAGGGCATGGTAAATTATCTGAGGTAGGAGGAATGTTGGTCATCATCTTCTGTCAAGTCCTTCATTTGATTATCGTTCTTTTAGAAACCATAAGCCAGAAAGGCTTGTGTTGTCAACATCATAGTTCCTTGATTTCTTTCGTCACTTGAGTGGAAGGAAATTCTATTGCTCTGAATGGTCTGTAATTTTTTTTTCATTAGGAGTTTAAATTGAATACAGTCTCTGTTTACACTGAGCCTTTTTGTTTGTCTATCATATTTGTTAGCTGAAACTCATATTTTCTAGGAGTAGGTTCAATTTTCCGTGACTATTGGCAGATGTTTCTCTAGGATCTTCAGTGACAATGATGTATTTGTTGATAACCCAGTGCTTGCTAGAAGGGACTTTACTTCGCATCAGTGAGTCTGTTTTTTTTTTTTTTTATATGAGAGCTTTAGTCAACAGAAACATATTCCATTTCTTCCAAAAATGTCTAGGGGTAGTTTCACCCTATTTTGAATGCGTACTTCATGCAATGAATTTTCCTTTGGTTCAGCTACTCTTTCCTCTTTACGGCAGGTGGAATACATAATGCTCTGGTTCTGCTCTTTTGATTCATATTTTTGCAAGTTATATATTTGAGTAATTTTAATAGTTGAGCCCAGTGTTTCAAGGTACTAACCATAAGAGTTGAGTTGTGAGTAGATTTCATTCTTTTAGTGTTGTTACTGTTTTCGTGCTCAACTTACCACTTCAGTACCCTGGTAGGAACGTTTGAAGGGTTTGGTTCATAGGCCTGCAAAATGGCTTATAGCAAGAGTGTGTCAATGTCTGAACAGACTAACTTTTGATGGGTTTTCCATACAGGAAATATATTTATTAGAGGAAAAAGTCGTAGAGGATTCTGCAGTTTCTGCCTTACTGACATTTTCTCCTGCCTTCTCATCCTCTCCTGCCTTCCCAAACCTAGACAACCTGTGTCACAAAGCCTATCTTGTTAACGTGTCAATGCATCAGCATAGCATTGGTGTTGACCACATGGTTTACATAACAATGACAGAAAATCGTCCTTTTGAAGTTTGTTCTAATTGCGTGCTTTTTCTTTGCATTGTTTCTGTCAGGGTTGGTTTTTTTTTTTTTTGAAGGTTGGAGGTATTTTTTTTCCCTTTTTTTTTTTCCCCCCAAATATCACAATGCTCTATTGCTTACTTGGTTTGAATTTAAATGTGGTAGAACATTGCACAGCTACAGTTTCCTTCCTTTCCACCTTTTGTTAAAGGGTAAGCTACATAAATAGATAGCTGCAGGTTATTTGAAATTTCTGTGGTTTTCTTACTGTTTCAAATACATGGTAGGATGTTAGGACCATATAATTACTTTTTTTTTTTTTACTAATACTTTTCTGCTCTCTTTTTCTTTTTCCTCTCTATAGTAGAATTGGGATAGTAGGAGAGCCTTGGAAAAAAAGTTCTTTTGAGAACTGGGAAAATCAGTCTCTTTTCCTCTGTTCAGTTTAGAAATAAGGTCTAACACCTGGAGCAAGGAACTGAAAAACAAATGTATTCCAGTCTCAGTTCTCACTGAGGCTTGCCATGTGACCTTGATAAACAAGTCTTTTTGTGATCTGGTTTCTTATTCTCTATTGTCAGGAAGAAACATTAATGTGTGCAAAGCATTCTGAAATTCCTGCAATGAAAGTGTATAGAAGTACAGATTTTTTCATTTAATGTTGGAAGGTGTGTTGCTTTTCTAAATATTGTTTTGCTTTGCTGAGGAAGAGTACAAATGAAGTGTTTTTTGGAGTCACAAACTTCATTTAAGTCATGTTGACCAAAAAATGATTCATTAAATTGGGACTCTATACTATAAATCTGTTAGGCACTAATTTTTGTAGTTCTTATCCTCTGAGAATATTTAGTTAAGAATAACGCTTAATAATTGGAGCAGTGAGGTTGTTGATATATAAACAAAACAATGTTTGAGTCAGCCTGCTAATTGACTCAGCATTTGCAGAAGCTTCAAGATGTACATGACTGATGAATTTTGGGCATCTAAGTCTTGAAAAACTGAGACAAGCTTTTGCAAGAATTTATCATATGCCTCAGAGGAACTTAATAAATATGATAATACTTCACATGCTTCACATGAGAGTTGACCACAGCTTTTCCCTCTGATTGGAATTTCATTGCTTTCTTCTCCTTTCCCCAGGCAGAAGTCATTATGTACTGTGATTTAGCATTGATAACATTAATTTGCTGCTTTTAACATCCCTTAATACAGTGTTCTAGATGTGAAAAGGTGAAGCCTGAGAAAAACATGTGACAATATTTTAGAACATCTTCAAAATATTTAGAAAAAATTGTTTTCTGAACTTTAAAAAGTAATTTATCATTTTATTAATATAAGAGTAGGTCACTACTCCATTTACTGTGCTGTACTTCAGAAAGAACGTTAAGGAAAGCTCAACAGTTCTAAGGCTTTAGATGAGCCTTAATAGTATTTACTTTTCAACATGATCTGTCTGTGAGCATTATCATGGGTAAATGCTTGATTTTCAATAGCGACAGCTGGATTTGGAGCTCTGTAAAATTCAAATTGTTGTGGGAAAAAATGTTTCTAAACTTATCTGGTTATATTATCGTGAATCTTCAATTATTGTTAACTCTGAATCTAAATTTAAAAAAGATATCTTAAAGTCCTGACAGTAATTTGACTTGCTGGAATAACTAGCAACATTAGTAGTGATACACATGTGTATTAATTGTGCCAGAAAATGGTCTTAAATAATCTAATGGCGGTAACATTTTATTTTAGCCAAGAAGCAACACTCCAAAATAATAGAAAGAGTTCTTATTCCTCAACCTGTCTACTCATACCAGGTGTACATCTGTGTCTGTCTTCCCAGAACCGACTTCAATCTGCGATATGTGGAGTTCTACTTTGAGTTTTTTTTCCAGCTGATATGTAGTAATACGGATTTCAAATTGATAACCTATCAGTTTTCTTTTGAGTTTATTGGGAATAGAGAAGGGATATTTCCTTAATAGATTTCCTGTTATACTGACTTCTTACCTACAGTATGAGACAACTATGCCTTTGCTGTAGTTAATGAGCTAAGGATATATAAAATAGTTAGGAATTGCTGTACTTGGGTAACTTGTGAATTCCTTTTTTATGCTGATAGTAAACTTTTTGTAAGTAAATCATGATAATGACTGTGGAGTTTGTGTAATCAAGATGAGGAATAATGTGGTAATGGGTCCATAATAGGTATTGCACAACTACAAGTTATTGTTTATAATGAGATATTATAAACATATTATTGCACAGAATGTTTGTTTTCTTACTTCAGGAGATATTTTGGAATTGGTTAATTCTGGTCTGCTGCAGAGGGAGATTAGTTTTTTTACAATAAATTGTAACTTCACAGGGTCAGAATCCTTTAATTTTAAAATACAGGGATTATAAGACAGTTTAAGTTAAGGGACAGAAGCCTTCACTTTCTAGATCTGAGAGGCAGTCCAAAGGCACTAAGAAAGGAAACAATGCAGTGCTGAGAGAAGGATGAAGCAAGGGCAAGGGCAGTTGACACACAGCAGAGAGGTAAAGACTCCAGGCAAAGGATTTCTGTGTATAGGCATCAGGAATGGACGGAGAAGTGAATGTCAGTGAAAAAGGAGAAGAATTTTGGCTAGAAATACGGAGTAAAATCATAATGAAGAGAAAAACGTTAATAGCTAATGATTAAAGCTTCCAAGGAGTAAGAGTAGTGGTAGAAAAAATATCAGTGAAGTATTTATGGTAATGGGACACACGGTAGTGTAGTTGTGGAAACTCAAGGAATTACTTTCAAGATACATTAAAAAAACGTACAACAAACCAAACAAACCCCCCAAACCCCTGAACAACCCCTAAACCAGCAGCAAACCTTAAACAATTGTCTCACAGAGATATACTTTCAGCCGTTTTATTTGCACTCAAAAGGGTTGAGCTTTGTTGACAATGATAGTTCACACTGCATCAGTTGTGGCAGCATGTATTGCAATGGTCCTGCCCTTCCCCACACCGCCCCACCCCTTAAAATTACTGGCTAGATAGGTGTTTAAAGTTGGTAAGTGAGAATGCTTGCCCTATGTGTTAATCTGTTACTCTAGATGACAACTTGGATTTAGAGTTCAAGAAGACCTATGAAATTACCAAACGTATGTAAAGCCTGTTCTCTCCTTTTGCTGTGTATAGAAATATCTTTCTGCCCTCATCTTTACCTATCTCTAGCAAGTTCCTTGAATCATGAACTGATGCCTAGATTCCATTTTGAATTCTGTCATTTTTTTCATCTGCACACCTGACTTGTACTTAATTCAGTGGTTTCTGGGTCACATAAATGAAAAAAGAGTGACCCGGACAGATAAGATAAAGGGAAAGAAGGGCTGAGAGGTGGAACGTTTAAGAAAAGATGGGGTTCTTTCAACTGTGTCCTGTCACACTGCCTCTGTTGCCCAGGTCTCAAAGAAATTGGAAGAAAATGGCCACATTTCTGCAATGACATCTAATGCTGGTGGAATCAGTTCTACATAATATAAATTGAGTCTTTTTTTTTTTTTGTGTAGGAATGTGTAGGTGGCATTATGTGTAAGTGTAAAATAAATTGGAAATAGGAATAAAGAAAAAAACAGGTATTTTGTAATGCACTATTTAAATATTGGACTTTAAAAAATATTACAGGGTATTTGCTTATGCATATATGTATACAAATAATTAATTTATTAGAAATATTTTTTTCTATTATTTAGCCAAAACATTGTGGAGTATGTATGAAAACAATGTTAAAAGGATGATGTTTTGAATTTGTATTTTTGTTGTGTGTGACTGGATGTGTCAGTGAAAAGTGAGTGTACTCTCTGTGACTAACCAAAGGAAAGCTTGCCTTATTGAAGCTTGCACAGATGGCTGACCGATATCAAAGGTTTCTGCAACACTGCCTACAAGTTACTAGAAGGTCGATGTGAAAATATATTACTGCCTAATTCATAGCAAAGAACAGTTACCAGGATTTATTAAATCCTGTCCTCCTAACAAACGGTATCTGTCAAGCACTTCTTCTACGGATAGTCCACGTGAAGCGATTCTGTTGCAGGACCTTTAAAATGTTATCAAAATGCATTTTTTACATTGTTTGAACATGATTCATTTAAAGTATTGCAAGAAGAGTGGAGTATAGTGGATGAGATAGTAAAGCTGGTAAGAAGAATGTAAATTATTTAAAATGTCTCTCTCCAATAAATACATAATTGCCACTGTACCACGAAGAAAGCTTTGATCATTATAAGGAGTTAGGAAGGTGTATCAGTGAAAAACAGCTTGATCACCTCATTTTCAGAGTATGCTTTGTGAATTGGGGTTTACACAGCGTATGAAGAAGATTACCAGCCTAATACTTTCCTCGTTCTGCTAATTTATTGGTTTGTTATATGTTTTGTAAAAATCCATTCTATCTTTACAAAGAAGAGAACTTTTCATAGTTTCTCTTGGCTGTTTTTTTTTTTTTTCACACATGGTGTTCCACAGGTGTGTAGAAAAGTTTATGAAAACTGTGCAGTTGCAATGTGAATTAGATACCTCTTTTTTTTTTTTTTTTTTTAAATT
>JAAGAY010006908.1:0-24209 GCA_011801015.1 Ardeotis arabs | reverse complement strand
TTTTTTTTTTTTTTTTTTTTTTTAAAAATCCCTCTAAGAGTCCTTCTACTGTCTCAGTGGATTGGGAGCTCAGTTGCTGTGATCAGCCCTCCGGGGCTTCCTGTGCCTAAAAAAGTCCTTGCACGTAAGCAAAAATCAAACGCCAGTCCCAGCAGCGGGAACCTCAGGGACACGTTGTTTAATATTCACTGTGCGCAGCCCTCCTCCCCGCGCAAGCGCTGCCGTACAAGTGGGTCACAGCACCTATTATTACGGGGTGGTGGGGCGGGCAGGGAGAAAGTTTTTGGGCCGGGAGCAGGAGGGGAAGGGCAGGTGAGGGCAGACGTCACGCCTGTGGGAAGGGGACGTTGGGCTGATGCCGTGGTCACTTCTGCAGCTGGAGACGTTCCCTGGCGCAGCCACAGAAACGTCCTGCTTCTTAATTTCCTTCTCTCTCTCTCCCCTCCCCTCCGCATCAGAGTACTGCAGGGTTTAACTGAAATTGTTAAACAACCCGTCAGGGCTTCGGCCTTTCTCCCCGGTGATCAGTCGCATCTCCGGGCTGGCTGCGCTCGCCAGCAATGCGCCGGTTGGCCGGGCCAGGGCGGCCGCCGCAGCACCAAGGGGCCAGGGCCCTCATTCTTGGGATGGGGTGATGGCTCCTGGAGCAGGGTGGTGCCCAGCAAGGTTTGTGTGTCCCTGTCCCGGGATGTCCTGGCTAGGGGCAGGGGACGCTGGGGTGATGCCCCTGCGACAGCCGGGGCCTGGGGGAGCCAGGGAAGCCAACGGGAGCTGAACTTGCTGTTTGCCTTCATTGAGGGAGTGGTGAAGGTTTTTGTTTAAATGTGCGCGGAGTGCAAAGAAAGGGTGGCAGCTGAGCAAACTGGCATTAAACTCTCAAGGACAGGGAGCAAAGCTCTGCCGGGGTTCAGCCACTACCTCGAGGAGGTTCTGCCGGCTTTGCCCAGCCACTTGCCCCATTTCACCTCCTGTGCTGGGGCTTTCCAGACCTGGGATGTATCAAGGACAGGAGTGGGCACCTGAGACACGGCTGTGACCTAGCAAGTTGCTAAACACTGGCAAAGTTCACCGGGGGCCTTTGGACTTTATCATCTTGGAGGTCTTTTCCAGCCTTAAAGATTCTGTGACTCTGATTTTTTTATCCCCACGCTGGGTTGGTGCCCCTCATGGCTGCATCCCAGCAGCACGAAGCACGGCAGGGTTTTGCCGAGAGTGGTGCCAGCCCTCGGTTACTGCTCTCACCCATCCAGCTGGGCAGGAGAGGGACAACATGGCTCCGCATAGCATGGGACTGCAGCAGGCAGATGTGGGATAACTCGCTCCCTCCCCCTGAAATTTCCTCCTAATCCCTAGTAGCTGTATCAAGCTAAGCCCCAAAACATGAGGTTTAGTATCTCTCCTGTGATTTGTTAGCCTTTGCCACCAGCGCTGTGTCCCTGTCCTCTGCAGAAACCCTCGCCCTCGTTTCGTGTCCTGCTCGGCTTTTTCCCTCTCTCGGCGGCAGCGGGTCCATGGTTGTTTGGGGAAGAAGTTGCTCCGTTTCACAGTTTCGGGGTTATTTTGCAATGGTGCTGCGCCTTTGTGCCAGCCGGCAAGCCCAGCATGCCATCCCCCCTCACCACGGAGGACCGACCGTCCTCCTCTTCGTGCTGCTCCTGAGGGAGGTTTGTCCCAAGCCCTGGGTGCCCCAGCCGCTCTGCATGGTCTGGCTGCAGGGAAGAGCCAGGACCAGCCTCGGGCAGGAGCTTTGTCATTTCAGGCCCTCGTATGCCCGACAGCTTTCCCTGCTGGCAGCGGTACAGGGACATCTGGGCACCCTGCCCGCTCCAGTCCTGCGCAGGCGGCTGGACCCAGCTCCGCCACCGAGCCCAAGGGTGGCCCTGGTCACATCCCTTGAAGCCCAAGTTTCAAGGACAAGTTCCCAAGCATCCCGAGCCTTGTCCTCCCCTCCTCTCCCCGTGTGCTGTAGGTCTGACGGGCTGGACCGGCTCCGCAGCCACACGCCAGCTTGGGAAGGCCGTGGGCACGCCTGCGGAGAGACGCTGAGAAACTCTGCCGAAACGGGCAAAACTCCCTCTTCCGCCGAGACCGAGCCAGGAGCGGGGCGAGGCGCCATGCCCAGGGGAGCCCGGCTGGCAGCTGCCCCGTGTTGGGGACCCCACTGCCCCGCAGCCTGCTGAAATCTGCTTTTGAACCAGCCCACGGGGGGTGGGTGGGAGGGGGAGAAAAGAGGCTTCAAAGGCTTCGGCGAGTGCGGCAGCCGCAGGGATGGATGGCGGCGAGGCTGCAGCTGTGCAGTGCGGGGGGATCCATCCTTCCCTCTTCTTCCTCCCATGGCTCCCAGCCTCGCTGGGATGGGGCTCTCCTCCAGGAGCCTTGGTGGATTTTCCCACCTGCATCCGGCTGTCCCAGCTTATGGCGGGGTTTAGCCCGTTTTTTTTTCCCGCCTCTGTTCAGGGAAGGAAGCAGCGGCAGCAAAAGGAGTGAACAGGCGGTTGCTTTTCAAAGCTGGTCTCTTAACGGGTGTTGTGTTTGGAAAGGGGCCTGGCTGCTGCCCGTGCACCCGGAGCGGGGAGAACGTCACCGCGCCGAGCGCAGGAGATAAGGCACGGGTAAACAGCGTGGCGCGGGGCGACGGAGGAGGCGTTGCCTGGCCCAGCAGGCACAACCTCCTCGGGGGGCCCAGCCCCACACCCCTCTGCACCCCATCTCCCCATGTTCCCAGCTCCGTAGCTGCTCCCCTCCTGGGTCTGTATTTCTGTCCTCGTCCCTTAAAAACCCTCTGGCAGGGCAGCCTGCGGCTCCTTGCTGTCAGCCTGGGCCACCTGCCTGGGTAAAGAGTGGGGAGAAAAGGGTGAATTGGGGGGAAGGGGACGAGCGTGGGCTCTGTCGGGGCTGCCCTGGGCCATGCTGCCTTCCCTTGGGGGCAGCTGGGCAGCACTGGGGCGTCCCTGGGACTTGCTGGTGTCTCTTGGGCAGGAGAGGACCCTTGGAGCTGTGGATGCTGGTGTCCATCCCAGGTGTCAGGAAGGGGATTCCCGTCCTTCGTGTGCTTCCCAATGGCTCAGCCCAGAACAAGGGGGCTCGGCTCCCCCTTCCTGAGGCCTGCGGGGGCTGTTTCAGCTGCCTGACCCAGAAACATGGGACTATTGGGATGATGACAGCTCAAAGGGAGACGGCCTGTGCCCGGCTGCCGGCGGCACATAGGCGCCGAAACGGGGACGCTGCTCCCCAGGGCTGTGCCCAGACAGGGGAGGAGAGGACACGGCAAGGACACCACCGGCACAGGCGTGCCATCATCCAACTGGGACCAGGGAAGCAGTGGGGGCACAGGGCTGTTGCAGGAGGCAGGGAGCTAGGGGATAAAAAAAAGCTTTCCCGGTGGCAGCGACCTCTGCAAAAATCCCAGTGGGTCCAGGGATGTTGTGGCAGACCGGCTTTCTGCCACCCAGGAGAGAAGCTGCTTTTAGGTGAAAACCTTGTGCTCTTCCTCGTGCCTGTAAAGGGTCTGAAGATCTCGTCTGCGACCTAGAAAGGGATTGTAGCATCGTCCCTGTTTAGGACAACTGGGTCCCCACGCACCACGACAGCATCGCTCTGACCACCTCTCCATCAGGATCCTGGTGCCGCAAGAAAGTTTCCGTGGGAAGGGAGGAGTGAATTATTGGATTCCAGTGTCGATTGACAGCATCCTGCATGGAAGATGGTTTCCAGCCGGCCGGGAGCGCGCAGCCGCGCGCTCCCGGCCGGCTGGAAACCATCTTCCATGCAGCATTGCCTCGGCAAAGAGTTAAAAGAGGGGCTGGGTGCCTTGCGTGTGTGTGTGCATGCACGCGCCTCGCTTTGTTTTTAAAAGCGCCTCGCCTGGCCTGGCCCCCCGCCAGACCCGGGGCCCGCCGCTGGCGAAAACTCCAGCGAAGGAGTATGAAAGGGGCAGGAACGCAATAACAATAAACCACCTTTTTCTAGGAAGCGAGTGGGGGGGAGTGGTGGGGAGGAGCTGCAAGCACTCCTGCTCCCCTAAATCCCATGCTGACTCCCCCCCCCCAAAATGGTGCCTGGGATGAAGAGGGAGGGATCTGCTTGAACCTTGGGGCTGCAACATCGCCCAGGTCTTGCCCAGGTGCCCTGGTGAGTCATGGACCTGTCTGGAGATGCCCAGACTGCTTGGAAATGGCTCTGCCGGAATGATCTTTACCCTCCTGGGGAAGCGATGGCCGCCCTCGCCCATCCCTCGCTCCTGCAGGACGCCTAGGGCTGTGGTGGCCTGTGTCTGGGGGGGGGGGTGCGCAGGCACCCCGCGCTGTTTGCAGCCTCCGAGGAGAAAGGCCAGAGCTGCAACCGTGTGCAGCTGCGATGACGAGATAAGGGAGCAGGGAAAACCTGCACGCGGCACAGGTATGCGCCTCCCGTCGCATCCCAGGCCTGGTGCAACACGTCCGGCTGCGCTTCCGCCAAGCCCTGCCAGCCCCGGCGCCGCTCACTCGCCGGGCCCCAGCCAAGGCTGTGCAGAGAGCACGTGGCAGCCGGCGCTGCTGCTGTGCCCAGGCCTCTCCCGGGTGCCATCCCAGGAGCCGGAGCCCGTGTCGGCCAACCCCAGTGGGCGGCTGTGTCGTGTGGAGGGAAAACTGAGAGTTTTGTAAGGCCGACCTCGGCCGCAGGCACAGCCGGTTGGGTAGGGCGCCCTGTCTGCTCCTGGAGTCAGTCATGGTGTGGGGGTCCGGTGCCCGGCGTAGAGGTGGCCTCAGCGGCTGGGCTGGCTCGAGCTCTCCCACCTGCTTTGTAGGTGCCTCTTGCCCTTCTCGGAGCATCAGTGCCAGGCTCTGGCTGGCTCTCGCCCCTCGCGTCTCCCCTCACGCAGCCCATCTTGGGGCATCATCTCGTTTCTTTGCCAGGCGGGGCGTGGGGGGGCCTGAAGGGCATTTCCAGCTGGGGCTGAGTTGGGTGCAGCCCGCTATGAGGAGGCTGCGGACTGGGAGCCCCAAGGACCTTCCCCTCCCATGAGTGTCCTCTCTCCCTGGGCAAGACACCCAACGCTCAGCCCGCGTGGCCCTTTGCGGGCCTCCTTGGATGCATCCCGACATGGCGAGACTATGTGAGTGCCATTTGCGTTCGCAGCCTCCAAAAAGAGCCGGAGTCCTCCCTGGCAGCTAATGGTTGCCTACACAGGGAACATGGGTGCACGGTGAGCCTGGCTGGCGGCACAGGGGCCAGCAGAGCCACGGGAGCGGGGATTGCTCTGGACTGCAGCCTGGGCTGCTCTGCTCGGCCTGAAGCACCTTGGGTTTCATTTTGTCGGGCTGACACAGGTGGGAAGGGCTGCGTGAGCCCTCCTGGCTTCCCTGAGCAGATGCCCACTTATCCTGCCAGGCTAGAAAGAAAGGAAATGCTCCTCCATGCAGAGGAAGAGGCTCCTGTGAAGGAACTGCTGCTGACCCTGCCCTGTGCCTAAATCCCAAAAGCTGCTCAAGCCTTGGGGCAAACCCCAGTGTCCTCCCCAGTAGCGCTGGGGTGTGGGCACTGCCATGCTTCCCTGCCCGGCTGCCGGCTAGGCATGGCTTGCCGTCACCACCCCACAGGATTTGGCTTTCCTGGCGCAGGCTGTCGCAGGGCCTTTGGAGAGGGTCCACCAGCCCACGCCGGAGGAGCTGTCCTTTCGCCCCAGGCTGCCGGGTCCCTTCACTGCCTGGGAGGTGCAGGTGCCCCCGGGACCCCGGGCCACCGAAGTCACTGTGCGCCCTCCTTGCGCTCTCCTGGACTGGTGCTCCCTTTCTCCCTAGTATCGGTGCAGCTGCCTGTCTTGGAGCGTCTGTCCCACTGGTTATATTTAGCAGCGTGTGCTGGGCTGCCTGTGGGCGTCCTGAAGCTGCTCCTCCATTCCCTCCACCCCAGACCTGGTGTGGTACAGGGGGGTTCTGGCTCCGCCGCCCACAGGGCTGCTCCATCCAGCTGCACCCCGCTCTGAGTGCCTACAGCCTCGCAGGGCCGAATTCACGCTGGCTGTTGGTGTCACCGACGGCTCTTCTCCTGGATAAGTGTCTCCTCCCAGGCCCAGTGTAGGTGGGTGCCTCCGCTCAGTCCCACTTGGGGACAACCTGGGCACTGGGACGGGGACCAGTATGTGGCCGGCTCCCTGAGGCGTGGCGGGCCACATGCTTGCCAAGCCAGCACCTCGTCAGCCGGGAAGGGATGTGTGGCTTCCAGTGCTGGTTCACTCTCCTGTGCTTTCCCGGAAGAGCTGTCACAGCTCAGAAAGCCATTTGCGGGGGGGCCTGGGGATGAGGCAACCTGCGGTGTTTCCCTGTCTGGAGTGGGGGGCACGGGGTGCCACAAGGGGGGTGGCACAATGCGAGAAAGGGGGCCTTTTCCTATGAAAAGGAGCTGAGGACGGTGAGGGGACCCTTTTTCCCTCGATGCACCCCTTTCTTTCTCCTTGCTGTCCCCCCAGGATGCTGCGAGGCAGCAGGTGGGGGTTTCTGTGCTTCACTCCCACGTCCTGCCTCCGCCGCCAGCTCGGGCTTGCTGGGGCTGTTCCCGACACGCTCCCGCCGTGCTGGAAAGACGTAAACAGCTCGGGTTCCTGGCAGGGGTCCAGGGAGCGGGCAGGCCTTGGCTTGCGTCCCACCACCAGGCGGTTGGGTCGGGTGGTGGGGAGCGCCCAGGCCGGGGGACGGGATGGAGGAGGCCGAGCTGGTGGCGAGATCCCCACAAACGACAGGGGCCCTGCGCAAAGCCGAGCAGGGCATCTGTTTGATGAGGGGGCTGGGACGTGCCAGGGCTCCCACATTCCTGTGACTGCGTGGGAGGGCCAGGGATGCTTCCCCTGCCTCAGTTTACCTCTGGTGCTAAGGTGAGCCTGCTCTTTAGGGATTCAGAGGGGGTGATGTGCTGTCCCCTATCTTTGTACCCCATCCCCATGTGGGAAGCTGCTGGCTGGAGCTCAGCCTGTGGACTGGGAGTCCTCAGATCCAACCCCTCTACCCACCACTGTTGTATTCCGATGCCTCTGACCTTGCTGTACATCAGCCCTCGGCCCTCCTGCAGTCTGTGGGGTGACAGGGCTGCTCTGTGTCTCCCTTGTCCCCAGCTGGCGTCCGAGCAGCTGCCGGCCGTCTCCGGCGCCCGGGCTGGGTGATGGGAGGAACCCACTGCCCTCGCTGCTGGCCCCAGAGCAGCTGGGACAAGGGCAGGGGGCAGGAACGCGGTGCCCGGAATAACTCGGCGAGACAGGCGCAGGGTCCTGGTGTGGGTTCCTGCTTCCACCACAGGGACAGGGAGATGCCTCTCCCAGAACGTACAACATCACTGGCCGCCAAATGCATTTATCAGGGTGTGCTGCTTCCAGCTGCGGGCATGCAGGGCGGTGCGTGTCCCTCTCCTGTCCCCTGCAGACGGGGTGCCAGGGGAATCTTTCACTGCCACAACTGGAAACATCTCGCTCCAGCAAAGTGCCACTGGCCGGATGCTCGGAAGGATTCTGGCAAAGGTTTCTCCCACTTTTCGGCTGGCAAAGAGCCCTCACGCCGGGCACAGGCAGAGCCACGCTGCCCGCCCCAGCCTCAGCAGGGAACGGGGAGAACAGCAGCGGGTTCGTCTCTCTCGGGCTGCTTGTCCCAGGCCGGAGGGAGCTTGGCCTGTGCCTATTGGGAATGGACCCGTCCCACTCCCCTTCCCGCTGGCGGTGGCGTGGAGCGGCCGGGCAGTTCCCACTTGCTTTGGTAAGTGACATCGTGCAGGAGATGTGAGCAGCATGAGAGACGGGTGCCTTCTGTGCCCTTGCTGTCGCCAGAGAGCGGATTTGGAGCAGGATGTCTCCCACCCCTCGTGGCTCAGGAGCACTGAGCAGCCGCTGCCGGGTGAGATCCTGTCCGTGAATGGCTGCAGTGCCATGGCATCTGTGGGAGCTGTCTCTGCGCATGGCCTGTCCAGCATCCCTCGGGAGCAGCAGGAGCTGGAGGCCATGTTTCGACTCTGTCCTGGAGGGAAGGAAACAGTTTGCTCACACTGCTTTGGATCCGGGCTGCGACTCAGATGGAGCCGAATAGCCCACGTGTTGTTTGCTGGAAGGTGGCTGCAGGAAGCAGAGGGTTTCTGGTCTGCGTTTGGCAATAGCGAGTAGAGGCAGCAGCCCCCCAGGAGTGGGAATCCTTGGTTCACAGGGAGGAAAACCCATTCCCCTGGGAGTGTCTGTCTGCATCCCTGCACGGGTTGGGTGATGTGTCCCAGGGAGCCCCGCCGGCACATCCCTGAGCAGGGCCGGCAGCAGCACCAGCTTGCGGGGTCAGACTTGAGGAAAGACATCCACAAGGTATTTTTAACTGTGTGTGACTCTACACCCTGGCCAGGCATCCCTCAGCAGCGGTCTGAGGTTATTCCTCGGCTGCCGATGGTTGACTGTCCACAGGCTGGTGGCAGAGGAGGAGCTTTCAGAATAATTTGGTTCCCGGCTGCCGGGGTCTCAGGAAGGAGTGACGGCACTTGAACCATTGACCTTCTGGGTGACCTCGAGCGAATGGCTTCACCTCCCAGTGCCTCCCCTCCCATCCTGTGTGTGCCTTGCCCAGATTAGAGCAGCCAGGGTGGGAACCGCCGCTGCATCCATCCGTCCGTCCCGGCAGCGCCTGCTCTGGGCGAAGGGCGGCTTGCCTGGGGGCCAAGGAGGGAGGATGTTGCAGGATTTCCAGCTGCCACATCACTGTGTCCTTTGCGTACTGGCTCCACCAGCCAGAGCGGCTCCCAGATGCCGGCTGCCACGTGTGGGTACTGGGCTGGCGATGACGGGGACAGTGCCATAGGGCCGTGGCAGCCCAGTCCCCCAGCCCCAGCCTTGCCCCACTGCCCCTGGAGCTGCATGATGTGCAGCAGCCATCCAAGCTACAGCAGAGGGCTGGATCCTCGTTTCACTCCCCAGAGCTCACAGGGTTTTGCTGGCCACTCTTGGCTGCTCTAATTTTTATCTGGGGCTCATTATTAGAACCATGAAATAAATAGCTACGTGCTTCTCTCAAGCGTCAAAACCCTCCGGGTGTAGGTGGGTTGTTGCCGCCCTGCCCGCCCTCCCTAATTAACTGCTGCTCGGCAGATCCAGACTCACTGACCTGCCCCGATCTTCCCGAGCAGGGCCAGCCCTTCGGCTGCCACCTCCTGCCGCTCATCTCTCCTGTCCCCCCAAGGCTCTCAGGTCCCCCCGAGCCCATATCGTGTTTGCAGCCCCAGGCGCGTGGTGGAGGATGGCACCCCGGGAAGCGGCATCCCCCCCAGGGTTGTTTTCCTCGCTGGTGGCTCCCTCCATGCCCATGCTCACACTGCTCTCACCGCCCCCCGCATCCTGCTTCCCCTCTTTCTTCCTCCCATTGACTGTCTGCCGGTCAGATTATTTTTCCCCAGATGCTGCAGTCTGCAATTTTCACAGGTTGAATCTTCCTGGGTTTGTTCTCCTAATCCCTCCTAAGTCCCTTTTGTGTTATTCCTGCCCTCGTCGATCTGCTGAGCATCCTCCACAGATTATATTAATGTGCTGTTTGCTTTACCAAGCCAGTAGCATTAATGGGTGTCTGTGGGTGCAGCCTCTTTGCCTGGGGACCTGGGGGGCACCAGGGCCCCGTGGCTCCTTCCCCAGCTCCCAGGGGAACTGGTTGGAAACCAGGATGGAACCAGTCGAATGGGAGCCAAGGTGCCTTGTTAGTGCTGGACCAGAGGCTCTGCTGGTCCCCACGTCCTGCAGCACACGGGTGGCCCTCGGCCCTGCGGCATGCCTGGCGATGCACCGCGGGCGCAGCAGAGCTCATGCTTGGCCACCAGCCGCTGCTATCGCCCCATCTCTTCCCACTCAGGAGGCGTCCTGTCCTTTCGGAAGGATGGGGGAAATGGAAAAGGCTCCACCTCTTCCCTGGGCAAATACAGCTCCTCTGAGTTCATATCCTGGAGAGCGGAATTGCCAGGTCCCAGCAGGGACGGTGACTTCACCTCCCGGTAATGCGTTTCCCCGGCCAGCTGGGAAAGGAGCCCTTGTACCTCTGAAGGAGCCGCCCGGCTTCCCCCACCCAAAGCCTTTCCCAGCTGTTTCCATCCTGGCCGGGGCTGGGGGATGCAGTTTCAGCTTTGTGAGGAAGAGGTGTTATCAGTCCCCCTTGCTGGGGGAGCCGGGCTGGGGCGCATCACTTTGGGGTGGGCAGCCAGTGAGAACCTCCAAATTATTGCAGGGAAGAGGAGCAGGCGCCATTCATCCTGCCACGCAGCTGAGCTCCTTCTGGGGGCAAAACTCAAAGCAGGAGCGCGTTTGGCTTCTGCAAGGGGTGAATCCAGCACCAAAGGACTCCGGTGATGCCGTTGCCCTGCCATGGCATTGCCTTCTCTATCCTCTCTGTGGGCGCCAGACCTTGGAGGCGAGAGCTGCACCTTCTTCCCAGCTGCGCGGATGGGGATGGGGTTTCCGACTGCTTTTCCTTTCATTGTTCTGGGAGCCTTTGGTTTGAACAAGCTGCCTGTTTTTTCCTGCTTTGCTTGGGGGGGGAAGAAGCGAGGGGAAATTGGGGGTCTGGCTGGGGGTCATGGGGCGGCTGGGCTGAGGCTGAGCGACCGATGTCTGTGCTGTGTGGGGATGCTGCCTCTGCTGCCAACCTCTTTAAAAAATTGAATTGTTGGATTTTCCCTGGGAAAAAGGCTCCCAGCCTTTCCCAAAGAAGGAACAAGACTCCTGCTGAGTCCATGGTCCTGCTGCCGTATCCTGAGACCCCTCTTTGCCTGTTGGGGGGGGCAGATGCCTTGGACCTTTCAATCTCCTCTGCCCTCGCCATCACCTACCGTTGTATCTGAGGACATTGCAGGACAGGAGAGCTTAGAGAATGAGGAAGCACAGATGAGGAGGGAGGCAGAGCTACCAGAGGAGACTCAGATGTGCCATCAGCAGAAACAACTTGGTGGCAGGGACACCTTGGGCTCTCTGCGGCTGTAAGCCCTGAGATTGGAGCTCAGGCCAGGGGTAAATGGTGGAGGCCGCTGAGGTTAGAGACAAGGAGGCTGAGTTTTGGTGTGGGGATGCTGATGGGCCGGGGATGCTGCGCCCAGCCCTCAGGATGCTGCAAGGAGCCACCGAGAGTTCAGCTCCCGGCAGGCCTCTGCACCAGCCAGGGTTATTCCAGCTGGACCCCAGAGCTGCTGAAACCAGGACAGGGTGTGCGTGTGATGGCCATTGCGCAGCGTCAGAGCGGGCAGGACCCTGGCCAGGTCTGGTGCCTTGCGTTGGGGTTTGGGAGGCTTCTCAATGCATGAACATATCAATTATAGTCAAGGAGTTGCCGAGACAGTGGTGTAGGGAAAGATAAGGGATTCCCTGCCATGTCACTCTCTCCTATCACTGCCGTTTGCCCTGTGCTGATAGGAGTCTGCCTCCCCGATTGCAGCCTGTCCGTCCCTGCCAGTTAACCTGGTGGCTTTGCCCGTGTCAGGCCCACCCCACGGTGCCTGGCTTGGAGGAGGACCTGTTTGTTGGCGTTGGTGGGGAGCCTGTTTGCAGGGATGCTGTGAAGCCTCAAAGCCTGTCACGGGCCGTTTGCAGGCAGGAAGGCGCCTGAGACTTTTGGACACCCGTGGCATTTGGATGCAAGGACGGGTGCTCCGCCAGGCGGCAGCACCCCGGCAGCCAAATTCACCCACCGTAACCATGGGGGAGATAAGGGGGCTCCTGCCTGGCTGGGGAGCTGGGCTTGGTGTTCCTGGTGTGAGCTGGTGCCTGCGGCAGACAGCTGGGCTCGGGAGCCCTTAGCTCTCGCCCAGCCTCTGTCCCAGGTTTCCTGGCCAACTTTGATTGAGTTTCTTAACGTCCCTGTGGCCAAACTCCTTCCCTATCAAAGCAGACGAATCTCTTCTGAACCCATTGGGAAACTGCGCCCGAAGCAACCGGTTTGCCAGGAGGCTGCGCCAGGAGGAGCTGGGTGTGGGTGACCGCAGTGGACGTGCCTGCGGACAGAGAGGTGACAGCGAAGGGACGTTCCTGCAGAAGAGGGATGGATATCACCTCATCTTGTCTTGATTTTGGGCGAGACATGGCGTTTCTCCTGAGCCCCAGCGTGCCGAGGCAGGGCCGCCCCGGGACATCGGCACAGGTCGAGGCTGGGCAGAGCGAGTCGGGTGAAGCTGCCACCTCCTGCTGCCTCTGGCCCCGGGGAGGCCGCCGTCACTGACGGAGACGCCCGGCTGTCGGCAGGATTGCAGCTGATTAGCTCCTCCAGCTGGTTTATCGGCTTAGTGGTGCCAGTCCCAAGGTGGATTTCATTTTCCCAAGAGGGTACGCGCCTATAGTTGGTGTGTCCAGAGCACGCTGTCCTCCCACTGATGGAGTTATCGATCTGTCTGACCCACACAGAGACAAAGGTTTGCAGTGGAGGAGCTCTGCTGTGGCTGCGCTGGGTCACAGCAGAAGCACTGGACAGGGCAGGAGTCTTCAAGGGCTGCTTTGATGGGAGCACGGGGTGTTTGGGCATTTCCTTCCCCAGATAAACCGAGGTGAGCGCGTCACCACTTCCCAGCGAGCAGTGAGTGGTTCAGCGCTCCAGGGGGATCATGCCTGTTTCCAAGACCTCAGGACCTGCACGCCCAAGGGTGTCCCTGGTGAAAGGCGCAGGGTGCTGGCGCAAGAGGTGCCGGCCGGGCTGGGTGAGGGCTCACCTGGCTCCACACAGCCAGCACAGCCGGGCAAGTGACCTGGGGGGGGGTAAATACAGGTTTGTGCCGGGTCAGCTGCCAGTGGTGTGGGTGAGGCCCCTGCCCTGGCTGCCTGCTCCCTGGGAGCCCCCTGTGCCCCACGGGGAGCTTGGCTCAGCCTGGCATCCCCACTGTGGGGATACAGCCCAACCCCGCAGGGAAACTGAGGCACGAGGCACAGCGTGCTAGCGGGGCTGCGTGCTCAGGGGAGCTGGTTGGCAATGCACTGTGTGGGGCTACGCCGTCTTGCCCCCCACTACCAGTGAGGGTCCGAACGGCTGAGGGCTGGCACATTTCCCTGGCTGGGGCCAGATACGGAGCGTGCCGTGGGTGAGCAGGCGGCCACGCTGCCTTTGCCCTGGCCGACATCCGGCGCAGCACGCGGGCCCTACATTTGTAAGCAATTTGCCGAGCGCTCTGGAGATGCTTCCCGCCTGCCGCTTGGCAGCCGGATGCTGCACAGAAGCTCGCTGGCTCCCTCGAGGCCTCGCTCGGCCCCGGCCCTGCGCTGCCGAGCCCCGTCCTGCCCAGGCAGGCGCAGGCGAACGTGCTGGAGGCAGGGGGCAGAGCGGAGTGAGGGCCCAGCTGAACCCCTTGGTTGGGGAGCGGGGCCAAGCAGGTGGGACCCATGGCCAGAGTTAAACCTCGGGGTGCGCAAAGCTGTTGTTTCTGCCAGAAATCTTTTCGGGGCTTTTTGCATTTCAGCACTGGGTCCGTGTTTTTCTGGATTCATCTTTCAGGATGTGAGCGTGCTGACGGTGGGGAGCAGGAGGTGTGGGTCAGGCCCACAGGTGCTCCCACCCTGGTGCAAACCCAAAAGAGGTGATGATGGAGCTGGGAAGGGTCCGGCCACCCCATCCCAGTGCCTTCAGCCTTGCCAGGGTCCCTGGCCCCTTTCCTCTCCACGCTTTGCCTTCCAGCCTGGCTGCAAACCCTCCGGCTTTCCAAGCAGCAGTGTACCCAGCTACAGCCTGGGACAAACTCTCTCCCTTCCTGTCCCAGGTGGATTTGAGTGTTATTGCTCTTACGTTCAGGAAGAGCCCCAACAAGGATGCTGCTCCTGGCTCTGCTTTTTGGGATCTGCTGCTTTCCCAGCTGCCTATGCTGTGTCGGCATGGTCCTGCCCCGTGTCCTGACCTTGCTCGGCTGGCGGAGCAGGGATCTAATGTGAGGAATGTTGCTTGGGGAGATGCTGACAGCTGCCTCCCAGGGCTGGGGAGCGGGTAGGGACACCCACCGCATCCCAGGACACCCACCACATTCCAGCGCTGCTCATTGGACCCCGCCAGCCAGCCCAGTCCCCTCACCAGACAGGTTTGGAGATGGGCTTTTGGGATGAGCTCTCCCTCTTCAAATAGTGGGTGCTACTCAACTCCAGGACCAGCCCTGGGGGTGTGGGATGGTTCTGCTTCTTTGGGATGTGCTTGTGCTCAGTGGGCATCACCTGCCCAGCTTTGCTCTGCTGCCCAGCTTGTGCCCCTCCTGCCTGTGGTGAGGACCCCTCCTTCTCCTCCTCCCACCCTTTCTCAGCAGCAAAACCCCCTGGCAATTTCAGCTGCAGCCAATGGGAGCAACCCCATGTTGGCCTTCAGTTCCCACCGCACAGAACATCCTTTACTGTTTATAATCACCTGTTTATAAACCTCGATTAAAGGGCCCCAGGGCTGGGGGATTGCTCGGGGAGCAGGACGTGATGGCTTCGTGAGCACTGCCTACAGCTTAGTGGATCTCTTTGCTTAATTTTAATTTTATCTCAAGTGCACCCTCTGGAAATCCCCCAGCAGCGAACGCTGCCCTGCCCTTCCTGCTCCCCGCTTGTCGGATCTGTCCCAAGATATTCGAAGGGGCAGGATGAGGCCTCTGCCCCCCGCACCCGACCCCGTTCCTGGCTCTGCCGTGCACCGAGTGCCATCCTGGCTCCATGAAAGAGGCACCACGGCGCTTGGTGGTTGTGGTTGCTCCGTGGCTGGGAGCAGAAGTGTCTGGTTCACAAGTAAAATGTTGGGTTTTTTTTCCGGGCCAGTGGGGCTGAGGGAAGGGGCTTGTCCTTGATTGAGACCTCAGGTCCTGAGCTCTTGGGCTGGAAGGGAAAAGCAGGAGCTCCACCGAGCAGGAGTGACAGCTTTGAGAGCTGGTTCCTTTGGGAAGGGCTTTCGGGTTAGTGGAGCCACTCTGAAGACCAACAGCCCTGGGAAGAGGGAATTGGGGTGATCCCATCCTGATCTCCTCAGCTGTGGCACCCAGTCACGAGTCCTTCACCAGCAGCCACTCCAAGCCCATTTTGCATTAATTAGGCTGTTTACAAAACATTGTAAATTGCAGTGATGAACACCCCGTTCCTGGGTCTGCTTTAACTATTCATTTGCATGAGGAATGAGCTGGCCCCCTCTCCAGCTCTCCTTTTTCCAGAGTATGGCTTTGTGTGGGACCTGCCGTGTGAGGTGGGCAGAGAGCTTGGGAGAAGAGGAAAAGTAGAAAGGAATGGAAGGGGAAGAGGATGAGAAGAAGAAGAGGAAGAAGGAGGAGGGGAGGAGGAGGAAGAAGAGCAAGAGCACAGGGGGAGAAGGAGGAGAGGGGGCTTGCAGCCCTGGAGATCTGCCCGACTGCAAGGGAAGGGGCTCCTTCCCCAGGACCCCACCTCGTTTCGGTGGGGTTTCAGCAGCTATTTCACCCTGGGCTTGGGGCCCAGCTCTCGGACTTTGATTTTTCCATAGGAAGCAGCACAGAAACCTTTCAAAGCGTTTAATCCCCCCCAGCTCAGCGATGGGGCTGCCTGGAGAGGCAGAGGAGGAGCAGCGGCATTTCTTGCCCCCCACATGCTTTCCCCTTTCTCTCCCTTTTGACTTGGCGGATGAATTCCAGATATGTTAATCCTCTCTCAACCCCTTGGTGAAGAATAAAACGTCCTCTCTGTGTGGGAGGAAGGAATTCATTCGAGTTAATTGTGGGAAGGAGCAGGGAGCTGGGGGCTCGCGTGGGGCTGCGCTGAGGGTGGGGTGAGTGTCCGCTGCTCAGTGGTCTCCAAAGGGGAGGGGGGACGGGGATATCCGAGGTGGCACAATCCTCGCATTCATGGCTGGAGGCTTCAGCCTCTGCCCCAGCCATAAAAATGCCAACCGTGTGGTCTGTGGGCCAGGCCTTGGCAGCGGGCACATGGAGTGAGTGGGGGGCAAAACGGCCCCACTCAGCAGTTTTGGGATGTTGCTGCCTATAAAGGGGAGGGAAGCACCCATCCTACCAAGCTGGGGCGACAGGAGCTGTGGGGGTCCGACCCGTCCCGGGGGCATGCGGAGATGGGGCAGGAGGGCAGGGGGAGCGAAGGGTCTGAGCGCGAGCTGGGTCAGCCCTCTGAGGGTTTGTGGAGATGAACGTGGAGAGGAGAGGCCGCCGGGATGGGCCAGGCGCTGTTCTGTGCGCTGGGAGGTCGGTGTGGCTGCAGGACGGGGTTCGCGCAGGGTCTGGGGGGCCACGCGGGGTCTGGGGGGCCGCGCGGGGTCATGCAGGCTCTGCCGCCTGCCCTGACCTTTGCCTCCTCTTTCTGCAGAGCTCCTGGGGTCTGCCAAGCGCCTGAACGTGAACTACCAGGACGCGGATGGGTGAGTGCTCGCCGCACAGGGTGCTGCTGCCACTGGCGTGAGTGGGCTTGCTCTCCCCGATATACAGTCGGTCTGCAACTCTGGGTGTCGCAGAGCTTTGGAGGGTAGCTGCTGAGCCCTAGAGAACCGCAACAGCATCCCTGAGGGTGCCACAGCGCGAAACCAGAGTGAGCTGTGCAGAGGCAGACCCAGTGCCTGCCTGGATCTGAGCTGAGGGCTGTGCTCGGTCCGTCCTGCAAAGCCCCGCGTCCCCCTGCGTGGGGTGGGGGGGAAAAGGGAGCGCAGCGTGTCCAGCCAGTGCCCCGCGTCCTGCGTGCTGGTTAAAACGCACGGCGCCTGGCCGGCTGCTGCGCCTGCGCACGCTGGTGCCTGCGTTTAACATCCCAAGAGCAAAATCCCTTTGTTTGGGGGGGGGGTTAGGGAAAGAAAAGATGAGGTTGCCAAGTGACCACAGCATATTTGTGTAGCTCATCATTTCCAAAATCCAAGCACTTAATTAGCTGGGTACTGAGAGTTAAAGAAACCACAAAGGCCCATAAAATAAATAAGCATGTTATTCTTATTGAATTAACTCTGACCCGTGAGTTATTAGCCTTGTTTTGTGTACTGTTGTTGTACCTAATTTCTACGTGTTTTCTTTTCGAGGACTCTGTAGGGGGAGGTGTCTGTGATGAGTCCTAACAGGCCAGCAAGGGTTGAAAATGTGCAGGATGGCTCCGTCTTAAAATAATACTGTGCAGATGGAGCTTAATAGGAAAAAAAAAGTAATAGTAGAAGCAATGATCTGATTCTGATAAGGCACAGGGCTTGTCCTCGGGCAGCTGATGGGAACAAGGGGAAAGGGTCCGTTCCCTGTCAGAGGGCTGCGTGAGGCGTTTGGGCGACACGTGGGGTTTGGCTGGGGTGCAGGAAGGGGACAGCAGGGAGGTGAGAGCCGTGCACGGGGCCAGCAGCGCGCATCCTCCCGGGAGAGCCACGCCGCTGGCCGAGACCTTAGTGGAGCATTGCCTTGCTGGCAGCTTGGGGGTGATGGGGCAGGCGAGCATCGGTTTGTGCAGCAGAGCTGGCCCTTGCAGGGATGCCCACGGAGTTGACTCAAGGGAGATTTTTGTGCCCCTTGTGTTTTTGCTTCGAGGCAGAAGTTTTGGTGTGGGCTCAGGGCCATGGTGGCTATATTGAAGGAGGGAGCAGCATCCCTCCTGCAGTGCCCAGCCCCTGTGTGTTTGAGGGTGCCCTGGGACCGTCGGTCAGGAGGAGAGCTGTGCCCGCCAGGTTTTGTCACCGGCGTGGGACTGAGACACTGCTGAGCCCATTGGAGCCCCAGGCTGGTGCCGTCTGGAGCCCCCCGCAGCCCTCGGAGCAGCGCACAGTCTGATCCCTGGCAAAACAGGGACCCCTCGCTCGGCCGTGGCCCTTCACGTGACAGCGCGGGGGGAGCGCCGGGCAGCCAGCCCGCTTTCACAGCCCCGAGACACGAGACACGGGGCTCTTTCATTACCGGTGGCCTCCCACACTGTGCCGTGTGCTCCCGGCATCCCTGCTGGCACGGGGAGGGAGTGGCTGTGCAGGGCCTAGGAGCAGCTGCAGGGCTGCGTGTTTGCTGCGAGCAGCATGGCGGTGGGCTGCTTGGCCGCACCGCAGAGTGGGGAAATGCATCTCTCTCCATCCTGCCTGCTTGCCCCCCAGACAGGGCTAGGGGGTGAGGGACCCCTCTGGGGCGTTGCACAGGAGCCCCGCATCCGTCGCGGGGACACGGACAGCGCAGAGGGATTTACCTCTGCTTTGCTATGGGGAAACTGAGGCACTGGGAGCTGGCAGTCAGGAGGGACATCGCCGTGAGCAGCCAGTGACCATCCTAGCCCTCGAGCGGTGTCCCCGTGCAGGCAGGGGCTATAGGGACAGCACAGCAGGGACAGGGGCCAGCTGAGCCCTCTCCTTGTGCCACAGGTTCTCGGCGCTGCACCACGCGGCCCTGGGCGGCAGCCTGGACCTCATCTCGCTGCTGCTGGAGGCACAGGCCACCGTCGACATCAAGGACAGCAACGGTAAGGGGTGATCCCCCAGCATGGCCCCGCAGCCCCAGCAGCTGGTTCAGCCCTCTGAGCGAGGCCAGGGGCCACATCCAGCCCTGCTGAGCCCCATTCCCTTGCAGGAATGCGTCCTCTGCACTACGCGGCCTGGCAGGGACGTGTGGAGCCGGTGCGGGTGCTGCTGCGCGCCGCCGCCTCCGTCAACATGGCCTCGCTGGATGGGCAGATCCCGCTGCACCTTTCGGCGCAGTACGGCCACTACGAGGTGGTGAGTGAGAGCCCAGAGACGCCCACGCGCCCCTGCTGAGTCTCTCTGGGGATGCGTGGGTGGGGGTGAACCTCATCGTGCTGGGTGGGAGGGAGGCGGGGGTGCCACGGTGCTGAGCCCTGTGCCACGTTGCTCCCCCGCAGTCGGAGATGCTGCTCCAGCACCAGTCCAACCCCTGCCTCATCAACAAGGCGAAGAAAACCCCCCTGGACCTGGCCTGTGAGTTCGGGCGGCTGAAGGTGAGCGTTGTGGGGCTCTGCCCTGCGCCAGGCACTTCTCCGGGCTTGGCTCTGGAGCTGACTGGCTGCTGTGGGTCTGATCTGCGACCGCTCTCCCTCCACCACGAGCCCCGGAGCCTGGCAGGCAGCACCTGTGGCCAGGCAGGGCCAGATCCTGAGCCCACGAGCTGCGGGTTTTGCTTTTGACCTTGTGGCAGGGCAGCATCGGGGTGGGAGAGAAGCCAGGAGTCCTCGCTCCCAGTTCCCTGCAGCCTCCCCCGAGCCCACTCTGGCTTTCCTTGTGTTTGGAGCACAGACAGGCTGAGCTGGCTGCTCTCCGCAAGCCCTGAGCGCATGGTCCCGCTCGGCTGCTCGGGCTCCCTGGCACGGCTCGCGAGGACAGGGCTGCCCCGTGCCCCGGCAGACTCCAGCCCAGCCAGCACCGCACAACTGGGCTGGGCTGGAGTGCGACCAGCCAGACCATCCCATGCCCCGCCGGGGAGAGGAGGGATTTTCCCATTTTTGGAGTATCTATAATGTCTGCAGCTATAAACAGGGCAGTAAAAATAACTCCTCTGTGCCTCTGGGCTTCACTGATACGCTGAGAGGTGCTCTGGGCTTGGAGAGACTGGAGCTTTTTAGGGCTTGGTCTGAAAAGGCCAATTATGGGAAGACTATTTCTGGCTGTTGTGACCTTTTACGGCCACTCGTGACCGCGTGGCCCTGCGTAAGGGTCAGCACCGGCCACTCTGGCTGTGCCCTGGGGCTGCAGATGGAGGGGAGCGGCAGGGTGGGGAGCAGAGGGCCGTCCCGCAGGGTGAGCCCCGTGCCAGGAGGGTGCAGACGGGGGTACCTGCACCCCGCTGCTCACCCCGTGCCCCATGCAGGTGGCCCAGCTGCTGCTGAACAGCCATCTGTGCGTCGCCCTCCTGGAGGGACAGTCCAAGGATGCGACCGACCCCAACTACACCACCCCACTGCACCTGGCAGCCAAGAACGGGCACAAGGAGATCATCAGGTAACCCCCTGCTAGCCTGTGGTGCTGCCCTGTGACGAAAAAGCCCATCATGGCTTCAGTCCCACTTCCTTCCAAACCCCTCTCCGTGCTGTGGGCTTCGGTCTCTCATCTGCAAGGCCGCAGCGGCACAAGGGGTTGTCCCCTTCCCGTGGCAAAGCAGTCGATTGCCTGGCCCTGATGCCCATGTCCTGCTCAGGCCTCTCTCTCCATCCCTCCAGGCAGCTGCTGAAGGCCGGGATCGAGATCAACAAGCAGACGAAGACGGGCACAGCCCTGCACGAGGCCGCGCTCTACGGTAAAACGGAGGTGGTGCGGTTGCTGCTGGAGGTGAGCGCGGTGGGGATGGGGCTGCACGGGGAGACGAGGCCCTGGGGGTCGGCAGTCACCCCTTCCCCACGGGTCCAGCAGCGGCTGTGGGGTCTGGCCCTGAGCGTGTCCCCTCCTGGGCAGGGTGGCGTTGACGTGAACATCAGGAACACCTACAACCAGACGGCACTGGACATTGTGAACCAGTTCACCACTTCACACGCCAGCAAGGACATCAAGCAGCTGCTGAGAGGTGAGGTGGGGCTGGGGCACAGCTTGGCACTGAGAGGGGCTTTTTCCCCCTGGAACCCGCCTGGGGCTCCCAGTGCTCCTCCTGAACAGCCTAAAGCAGGCTGGCTGCAAGCATCAGCACCGCAGTCCCATCATGCATGACTCCATCCTCTGTGCGGGGAGCGTCTGGAGATCGAGTCCTTCCTGCAGTGTTAATGTGCTGTTTTCCCCTCTCCCTGACCTTGTTTTCTCTCTCTGCCTTCCCCGAACCACGCTGTTTTCCCTCTGCACTCTGGTGCCTTCTTTCTTCCCTCTGTCCCTTGTCTTCAGAGGCATCAGGAATCCTGAAGGTCCGAGCTTTGAAGGATTTCTGGAACCTCCATGACCCGACTGCTCTCAACATCCGGGCAGGAGACGTCATCACAGTGAGGCTGCTTCCTGCTCCCTGGCCCCTGCCCTGCTGTGGCCCCAGGTACCACAGCCCTGTCCCTCTTGTCCCTGCGGCAGGTCCTGGAGCAGCATCCGGATGGGCGATGGAAGGGGCACATCCACGATGCTCAGAAGGGCACCGATCGGGTCGGGTACTTCCCCCCCTCCATTGCTGAAGTCATCAGCAAGCGAGCAGGTCAGTGGCCGTCCTGGGCATGCGGGGGATGGTTTCGTTTGTGGAACCATCTCGGCCTTCCCAGCACCTCCTGTAGGACAGGTCCCCGCGCCCTGGCCAGCTAGCAGGGAAGAGAAGGACCTGGGTGGGCACAGAGGGTTGCGCCGCGGGGTGCTAATTTGGGGGCTGAGGCTCAGATATCCCCCCTGCCCTGCCTCTCGCATGAGCTCTGACCACACGTGTTTTGTCTTTGAATGCAGGCATGGTTGTCCCCCGCGTGGCACCCGTGCACCAGCGCCAGGGTCCCCCTGGGGCCCTCCCGGCCCCCCCCAGCGGGCTGCAGCACTTCCCTGACGAGTGTCCTCACCAGGCAGCCCCAAGCGTGCCAGCGGCCTGTGGCCACCTCACCCTAACCCGGACGGCCCCGGGCCCTGACAGCGCAGGTCAGGGGTGCAGCTGGGGAGGGAGAGGAGCTGGGGACCTTCCCCTGGCCCCCGCCCTGCCCACGCAGGCGGACACGGGGGGGGACTCTCCGTCCACCTCTTGGCGGGGAAACAGCCAGACGAGAGGGAGCAGGCGCAGGGAAAGGGAGATTAGGGGAGCCCGTAGAGCAGCCCCTTCCCTCCACATGTCCTCAGCCAGGCGAGTCCCCATGTCCCCTTCGTGTGTCCCTTGCCAGCCTGGGTCACCCTGTCTGTGCCATGCATGCCGAGAGGCGGGAGGGACCGAAGCATCATCTGTAGCCGAAGGGATCTGGGGGGAGGCTGGGTTTTACTGGTATCGCTGTCCTGGCGTGTGGGTCCCTGCCGGGGACCTCTGTGCCCTGTGTCAGCCCCGATCCTGGGGCACTGCTGATGGCCTCCCTGCCTGCCCCGAGCAGCAGGAGACAGGAACAGCGTGGGCAGCGAGGGCAGCATCGGCAGCATCCGCAGTGCTGGCAGCGGCCAGAGCACCGAGGGCACCAATGGGCAGAGCACCAGCATCCTCATCGAGAACGCCAGGGTAGGTGCCACCCCCACAACCCCTATGATGCTCCCCCCCAGCGTGCCCCGGCATGGCTTGGGCTGGCAATGAAGTCCCAGCACCTTCCCTGTCACCCTCTGCACCTCACAGCAAAGGAGGGGCTGCGGGAGCTGAGCATCCTCCACCAAACACGGAGTCACTGCTGGGGCTCAGTGGGGACGTGCTCCAGGGGGTCCCTGGTTGTCCCCCGCAGGACAGTCAGCCCTTTGGAGCGAAGCTGGAGGCTGTGGTTGGTGCCATGCAGCATCTCCACCGTGTCCTGTGTCACATGAGAGGATAAAAAGGGTCCTGGGCCAAATCCTGCCCAGATGTCTTACAAGGGGCCAGCCATTCACGAGGTTAAGCTGTGCCAGTGGCCCAGTTTGGGGACCCCCACTCTTGGGGGTGTGAGGCAGACCTGGAGAGACAGGGAGGGAGATCCCTCCTCTGCTTACTCCTCCTCTCCCCCAGCCGCTGCCCTCCACCGGCGACGACCTCCAGCAACACCTTTTGGGATCGGAGCCACGCAGTGGGCAGTTGACCTCCACGGCGGGTGAGGGATGTCCCAGCACCACGGGGCCTTGGGGACAGCTGTCCCCCCAGCCCTGGGGGCTGCTCGCTGCCCAAGGGCCCTCGTGACCATTCCCCTCTCTCCTCTCTGCCAGGGCCACAGGGCCACCAGACCCCGGGCAGCTGCCCACCTGGAGACAGGATCTTCTCCCACCAGTTCTTGCGGCCTGAGCAGCTCCTTGAGGGGAAGGTAACTGGCCAAGTGGGGACCAAGTGGTGGGAGGGCCACCTTCGGAGCTCTCAGCCCAGCTCTTGCTGTGTGGGGGACACAGGGGATTGGGTCTTGGGGATGCTGGGGACAGGTGGGTCTTGCCCAGGGAGGTCATGTCGTCTTGCCTGGAGCAGCCAGGTCCTTCCTGCCCCTGCATCCACCGTCACGGGCTGCTCTTTGCCCCATCCTCTCCCCAGGACGCAGAAGCCATTTACAACTGGCTAAGAGAGTTCCAGCTGGAGTCGTACACTGCCAACTTCCTCAATGCTGGCTATGATGTCCCCACCATCAGCCGCATGACCCCGGAGGTAAGGCAGGTCCTTCCGCCCGAGCCAGCAACCCACCAGGCTGCCTGTAGTGGGTAACCTGCGCTCCCTGCGCTGCTGCTAACCGCAGCCTCGCTCTGCTCGCATTAGGATCTGACGGCCATCGGCGTGACCAAACCGGGCCACAGGAAGAAGATCTCCACCGAGATCGGACAGCTCAGCATTGCCGAGTGGCTGCCCAGCTACATCCCAGTGAGTGCCTGGCACCAGGGCTTTGGTCCAGCACCCTCTTTTCCCCAGGTCTTTTCTCAGAGCTGCCTTCCCCCAGCACAGGATGGGAGTCTTTAAGTAAACATGTGCTGCAGCAGCCTGCATTAATGCAGCCAGAGAGAGCTCAAACCCACAGTCTCCTGGCCAGGGACAGGGAGGGGATGGATGAAGGCGCTGCCCATCGCTCGATGCTCACAGCGGTGTCTGTCTGTGTGCGCTTTGCAGGCTGACCTGATGGACTGGCTCAGTGCCATCGGGTTGCCCCAGTACCACAAAAAGCTGGTGAACAATGGCTACGACTCCATCGCCATTGTGACAGACCTGACATGGGAGGATCTTCAAGAGATTGGCATCAACAAACTGGGTGAGTCTCTGCCAGCGTGCTGGGGTGGCCCAGGGCAGCCAGGTTTGCCCCCCAGCTCCCCATGCCCCGTTCTCCCTCAGGCTGGGAGGTGCAGGCGTGTCCCGAGCACCTGGAAAGTGCAGTTCACAGCTGTCCCTAAGGACTCCCTTTGGCAGACTGGAGCCAGGCGGAGCCAGGTGGACGCCAGCTGTAGTTTGGCTCCTCCCATAGGCAGGGTTTGGATGACCCAGAGGCCTTTGCCCCAGTTGGTGATGTGACTGTGACTCTTCTGGGCCCCCACCTTGGGGGGCCGGAGCCAACCTAACACCCCTTTTCTGTTGCAACCTTCCCGCAGGCCATCAGAAGAAGATCATGTTGGCCGTCAAGAAGCTCAGAGACCTCCGCAAAAGCCTCAACCAAGCAGAAGCAACTCTGGCAAGACGCAAAGTCCCCGGTGCCCTGGATATAGTCACCATCGAGTCACTGGAGAACGGGGAGTGCCAGTCCCCACACACTCCAAAAATGACAACCTTCCAGGACAGCGAGCTCAGCTATGAGCTCCAGACAGCCATGT